>PVKE010024807.1:0-23532 GCA_004027555.1 Craseonycteris thonglongyai
TCCCCCAAACTTCTTAGCATGACACCCAAGGCTCTAAATGGTCCAGCCTCAGTTGCATAAATTCATTAGTGCAGCTCCTTCTGTCTGAAATATACTTCACACCTAACCACCTCCCCACTCCCAATTCCCACTCAAATTTCAGCTTAGCTTTCTATGACCACGTCCCACTTCATCCCACTCTGCCCACACTGGGCTATTTTAAATGCCCCCCTCCCAGGCACCCCTTCTGAAGCCCTGAGACATCCCATATTGATCCCTTTTGTGTGCTGTCTCATAGTTCTCAGCCAGTATATTTTTCTTTTCTTTTTTTTATTATAGTAAAATATACTATTTAAACAATAATAAGTGTATAGTTTAGTGACATTACTCAGATTGTTGTGCAACCATCATCACCATCCATTTCCAGAACTTTTTCATCTTACCAAACCAAAACTCTGCACCTATTGAACAATAATACCTCCCTGTTCCTCCCCCCCACTCCCCCAGAACAAGAACAAGGCAACCACCATTGTAGTTTTTCTCTCTATGAATTTGATTACTTTAGATACCTACTATGAGTGAGCTCATACAATATTTGTACTTTTGTGTCTGCTTATTTCATTGAGCATAAATGTCTTCAAGTTTCAGCAATGCCACAGCATGTATCAGAACTGCATTCCCTTTTTAAGGCTGAATAATATTCTATTGTATGAATATATACCGCATTTTGTATTTCTATTCCTCTGTCATGAACATTTGGGTTGTTTCTATCTTTTGGCTATTGTGAATAATGTGCATATGGTTATTGGTGTACAAATATGTCTGCATGCCTACTTTCATTATTTTGTGTAAATATTCCACCTAGAGGTGGAATTGGTGGATTGTGTGGTAATTCTATGTTTAAAGTTTTGAGATCTTGCCATATTGTTTTCCATAAGGGCTGCCCATTTTACATTCCCACCAATAGTGCACAAGGGTTCCCATTTCTCCACATGCTTGCCAACACTTATTTTCTCTTTGTGTCTCTCTTTCCTTTTCCTCCTTCTTTCTTCCCTCCCTCCCTCCTTTCCCTTTATTTTCTCTTTCTTACTTTCTTTCTTTCATTCATTCTTTCTTTCCTCTAATAGGCTTCATAATGTGTGTGAAAGTGGTTGGCTCCTTTCGACTCCAGCCATTGCTACAGTAATCTGCTTCCCACAGTGCTACCCGGCAGTACCTCTTCTCAGCTATGCCAATGAGCTCTTGCTTTCTGCTCTGGGGTTTCTCCCACACCACGGCAAGGGGCACCTGTGGAACCACGGGGCATTCTGCTCCTACCACTGGCTATCAGTAACTCCACCTGGCAGGGCTTGTCTCTGCTGCAGCGGCTTCCTGTCCCCACCCGGAACATTCTCCCTTTCAGTGGTTAACTCTCTCACATCCTTTAGAATTCTAACACCACCTCCACGAAAAAGCCCTCCCTGAGTGCCACACCCTGGTTTCTGGGGTCAGACTCAGTGATTTGGTCTTACAGCAACCTCCTCTTGGCAGTCTGTAATGACGTATTTATCTGTGTGCCTACTGAAGTAACCCTTGTCTTTCCTACTGGGCTGGAAGCTCCACATGGAAGGAGCCTGGAAATATCTTGTTCATCTCTGCATTCCCAGCGGCTACCATGATGCCCACCCAGCCCACATCAGAAAGCCTTTGTTAACTGAATTCTTTTATTCAACACTTCACACATTTTTATTGAGTACCTGGTCTAAAAGTGGGGCTAAAACTCCCACAGTGCTTAAATTCTAATGAGGGAAATAAGTAAGAAAAAAAAAAAAAGAAAAAGCAAACATACTCTGTCAGGTGGTGATGGTTGCTATGGAGAAAAACAGAGCAGGACAAGGGGGCAGGTGTCATTCCTCAGAGGTTCAGTAGGGGAGTGGCTCTGGTGATGTTTGATCAGGGCCCTGGAGGACCTGAGGGAACGATTGAAGCCTTGATCTGGGAGAAAGTGTTTCAGGCAGAGGGAACAGCATGAGCAAAGGAGACCCAAGTGAGAGGAAACAGAAACCCGCTGGTCCAGGGCTGGGTAGAGGACATAAGGGTGGACTGTGTCCTGGCACACACTGCAGAAGACTTCTTGGAGAGCATGGTGGGAGTGAACTCAAGCCCAGGACGCTCGGGAGAGGAGGTGTGGGAGGTGCCGCAGGAACCTGGGAAGGACCACCCCGGCAGCTTCCTCTCCCAGGTCCCTTTTGCCATGTATTTTCTTGTACTTCTCACCATTCCTGGCGGAGCACTTGGTAGGTGTTTCTAGACAGAACTAAACACATTCAAGAAATTGCCTAAAACCATTTTACTATGACAGGTTGGCTCAGGACAGGTGTGTGTCCATCAGAGGACACTTCAGAACACACTCGATTTTAAACTTTGTCCACTTTCTGTTCCTTAGCCCCTCTCTGTTTGGTGGCTCTGCTGTGCAAATCACACCAGGAATAATCACATTTTCCAAGTTACAAAAGGTTTCCCCAATTACTACTCTCTCCGCTGAGGCTCCAAACAGCCTTCAAAGCAGCGATGCGCCACTGTGCAGAGGTGTTCTGCACCTGGGCCAGCACTGTCCAAACCCCACCAGTGTCTACACTTCGTCCTCCTGCCTGCTTCTGACACGGGTATTACCACCTTCCTTTCACAAATAGGCTCAGAGAGAGGATGTCACCTGCCCAAAGCCTATCAGCAATCCCTAAGCCAGGCTGAAGCCAGGCTCTCAGCTGTATTTTGCATTTCCCCCATGGAGGCCCCTGATCCCCTTTCGGGGAACTTCTGCTAAAACCAGAGCTGACCAGCCTGGGCCTAGGCCTCCTTTGACAGAGCACCCCAAGGTTTTGACCAGAATTATCTCCATGCGATTCCGGACCCAGTGTGCTGTGGGCAGGAGGGGGATGGGCTGCGTGCTCAGTGTCCGTTCAAACAGCCCCCCCGGGGAGCCTCTATCCTCCTAGCAGCTGTGAGGAATACTGAAATAGAGGTTGAACTGAGGAGGGGAAACAGATCCTCTAGCATCCTCGGCAAGGACAACCTCCTGGGTCCCTTTCCTTTAACTGCCACCTTCTGGGAGCTTGCCCCCCCCCCAACCTTATCCTAGAGCCCCCCAGTTTCTGGCAGCTGAGAAAAGTGGCCATTCCAGCCTCAGTTTGGATTTGACCTTTCCTTCTCTCCCACCTCACCGGCCTGTCTCTCCACATTCTGGTCACTCAGTTACTCACTTCTGTTCCTTTCATCACAGTTACTGGGCACTGGAGGTCCACAGGTGAATGATGATCATTCCCTGGCCAGGAGGAGCTCACCTTCCAGTGGAGGAAATGCACACGTGACCACACCCATGCAGTGTGGCCAGCAGCAATCAACTGTGGTCAGAGGAAGGCACAGAGGCCACCAGGGGCCACCAGGCCCAAACTGGGAGCTCTGAGAGGGCTTCCTGGGAAGGCTTTCTGGAAGAGTGCTAGCTAGCTGCCTAGGCTGGATTTTTGGGCAGAGGATTTCACAACAGTGTAAGCTCCACGGGGTAAGAAATTTTGTTTATTACCCAGTGCCTAGAACAGTGCTTGGTACACAGTAGATGCTCAATAACTGTGCCTTAAAAGAAAGAAGAAAGGGAAGGGGAGGAGGGAGAGATGGAGGACAGGAGGGTGTTAGGAATAGAGCGAGAGCAAGAATGAGTCTAGGTGGATGCCCTTGGTGCATGCTTGGTGCATTCTGGGAACAGCATAGTATTATAGCTGCAGGGGGCCAGTAGCTGAGGTGGCTGGGGCTGGGGGAGTGGCCTTATCTAATCCTATTGGTGGTGATGTGCATTTCTTATCTCCCTACTGGGCCCAGAGCTACTTTGGGGATGGGAAGATCTTTCCTTTTGTGGTCCCTGGAGCCCCTGGTGCATTCCTTGAATGTTAACATGCACACAGGTATTGAACCTTTTTTTGGGTGCTGGAGACATACAGATGACTCAGAGTTAGTTCCTGCCCCTCTTCCCCTCAGTCTGGCTCTGGAGACAGACAGTAAACAACCAGCTACAACAATAGGCAGAACGAATGGAGGGAGAGCTACTATGGAGCTTCAAACAAAATGAGACCAAGCAGAGGGATGGAGAAATGGGTTCTGCTCCAGGAGTGAAAAGCGAGGAGGAGATGGCATTGGAGGGCATGTTCGCATTAAGAAATAGTCAAAAAAGGGGGTTGGGGTGGGAGGCTCTCCAGCAAGAGAAACCAGGTTCAAAGACATGGTCCAGGGAAGGTGGGGACTGGAGATCCAGCAGGGGAAGATAGGTTGCATTTTCAAACGCTGTTCCTGAGTGTTTGGACTTGCTTCTGATGTGGCTGCATTTTGGATCCCAGTGCCCACAGCTGCACACCTAGTTGGGGCTGCTGAGTGGTCCTGGTTCCAGAGAACTAACCAGCTTCCTTCTCTCCAGCAGGTCGTGGGGCTCCCTGCTTTCTCTGCCTGGACCTTCCCACTGTCTCTTTTAGCTCTACCACAAACCTACTGACGTGGGGCTTCATTTTTATATATATCAAACCCCAAGCAGCAAAGGGACAGAGTGCCTGGCACAAGCTCCTCAAAAGCAACCCCTCTCCTCTTGCCACACACACTCTGGAAGGAGATGCTGGTCCCTTTTTCAGGGTGAGAGGCTGGGAAAGAAAACTATAGAAGGGAAATCAGAATCATAGAACATTAGACTCAAGAGATATTAAAGATCTCTTAACCTCCCCCATTTTCACTTGGCAGATGAGGAAAAGAATGCACAGATACCTGTGTTGTAGCCCTGACACTGATAGGGCATGGCCAACATGGTGGCGTCTGAGACTAGCAGGGCCAGTGAAGGGCAATGTTTTCATTCAGCCAGGACCTGATACTCATAATTTGTGGGCCCTGCAGACCCAAGATGAGTCAGGTTTCTTGTGAGTCAGTCTGTTGACAAGCCATCCCTGGACATTCCTACCCATCAAAAATAGAAGTCCAGGGGAAGGGTATGAGCAGGCCAATTTAATTAGTGTGGGCTCTAAGGTACCTTAAGTTAGCCCTATTAAATTAAACCGCCTAGGGGAAAAAATAACTGTAATTATTTCCTTCTCTCCCCTATCACTCCTGCATTTCAACTCCTTCCCTACCTCCTAGCCTTTCTCATTCACAAAACAACCTTTAAACTAGGGGCTAAGCACACCGACTAGGGTTCAGTGTTTCCCTTTTTGTTGCCCTCTTCTTCTGTGAGCTCCAGGTCCAGGCACAGAACACAGTGGTCCAGAGGGGTCCCTAGGGCCTGGCTGTATTCTAATTTAGGGAGGCTGTTACATCGAGTAGGACATTATTCCAAAAAAACGCACCCAGTTTCCTTCCCAAACCAATGCAGATCTGTTTGCTGTGCGACATTTCTTTTAAAAGCCCCTTTACTTTCTTCTACAGATCAAAATAAGCAAACTTTAATGGTAAGGAATTATTCTTTATTTTGTTGAAATCTAGTTGTGAGTTTTCCTACTTGAAACGTGTTTTCTCCAGGACACTGACCTATCCTTTAATTGTTTGGAGCGAGGCATGTTAGGGGGAGGGGCGTTACTTGTTTATTGGAACAGCGCAGTTAAAAAAAAAAAAAAAAATCAACCTAGGCTAACAGTTTCAAGGCTCCCCTAAAGATGTATCCAAACCGGCAGCCAATCAGCGCTTACACAGCTTTTTCTGCTTGACTCTTTTAAAGAGACAGTGCGGACAACGTTTTATCACATTTGAAGAGAACCGCGCTCTAAAAAACAGTCTGAAAATGGGGAGTCCTCCCCTATTTCGCTGGTTTTTGGTCTTAAAGAGCCTTAAATGAGGGACTCATTGTGTGTCTTATGGGTTCTCGACGTGGGCATAAAGGAGTCAGCAGCAAATAGCTGGGTCACCGTGCTTAACCCCCCCCCCCAATTTCCCATTGTACACCTGGGTCACTGACAATGGAAGCTTCCCCTCCCCCTACGCCTGACTCCTATCACCCACTCCCCAATTTAGTTCCATTTATTTGAAGTTTGCAGATTTGTGGCGCGCGTTCCGCGTTGCGGGGCGCCCAGGTGACGCCCCTCTATCCCAGAATGGCAGTTTCCTATGGAGAACCCGAGGGGCTAACTTGCCAGGGCTGGTAGATCTTAGAAATTGGGGGGACATTACTCTCCCTCCTCTTAGCCCAAGTCCCCTGTCCCCACCCCCACCCCCAGGCTCCCCAAAGCACGCCAAGGGCCATTTTCTCGCGGCTCCACTTTGGGGTTTTCCAAAGTATTTTAATGATCTAGTAAAGAAGTAGCCGCGCGCCTTGGCGCCGGCTCCGGCAGCCCGGCTCGCAGCGTGGAGCCCCGGGCCGGGCGCTCGCCTGCCAGGCTAGGAGCGAGGGAGCGCCGGGGGCGGGGCGGCCGACGGGGCCGGGCTGGAGTCTGGGGAGGGGGTCGGGGTCGGAGCCCAAGGGAGAGCAGGCGAGGGGGGTGGGGGAGATAAGGGCTGGGCCGGCGCGGGCCCCGGCAGGGGGAGGTGCGAGGAGCAGATAAGGAGAGGGACACGGAGGGAGGGAGCCCGCGGTGCTCGGCTTAGGGGTCCGCGCCCCCTCCCCGCCGACGCTGCCGCAGCGCCACCCCCCGTAGTCCACACCGCTCAGAGCGCTGGTTGCACACCCCCTCCTCGCTGGGGCCGGAAGACCCGAGTTCCCGCATCCCGTTCGTGTCCCCGCCCTACAGCTACAGAGGGGAGGCGAAGGGAGGCGCGTGCCCCCGGATACCCCTGGTCCGCCCGCAGGAGCAGGGGCAGCGGCTCGGTGGAGGTGGCCGCAGGAGGGTCTGCCGCGGCCGGGCGCTGACAGGGCGTCCCTCCCGGCCCGCCCCGGCCCCGCCCCGGCCCCGCCCCCGCCTGCTGATTGGCCGGGGCGGCCATCAATCGCGGGCCGCTGACGCCCGCCTCGCTCCCTCGCCGGGGCAGCCACGTTCGGTTGAGCTCCAAGTAGACCAGCGGCCGCGGCGTCGACAGCGGTGCCGGAGGCGCAGAAGGCGGCGCAGGCGGAGCCGGGCGGGCGGGCGCGCGAGAGAGCCAGCGGGCAGCCGGGCCGGCGGGCGAGCGGCGGCAGCGGCACCCCAGGCCGAGCCGGCGCGGGAAGAGTTCCAGGGCGATGGGGCCGCGGCCGGGGCTGACGCTTTGACAGCTGGAAAGAGCGCGGAGCCAGCGCCGGGGGGGGAGGGAGGGGAGCGCGGCGAGGAGAGCGCGAGCGAGCTAGCGGGCGAGCGCCGGGGAGGGGGCCGGGAGCGAGGGGCAGCTCGGGAGCCAGCCGGAGCGGCAGGGCGGCGAGGCTCGGCGCCCCCCTCTCCGCAAACCATGTTTGCCAAAGGCAAAGGCTCAGCGGTGCCCTCGGACGGGCAGGCTCGAGAAAAGTAAGCCCGATTTTCCAAGTGGTCCCCGGGCTGCGGGGCGGGCGGTGGGAGGCAGGTGGGCGGGCGGGCGGGGACTGCTGCGCCCCGGGCTCCGACGCCGCCTGCCCAGCCGGGTCTCCGAGGCCGCGGCGGGCGGCGTGGGAGCGCCCATTGTTGGGAGCCGAAGGAGGTTGGGGGCGTCGGGGACGGGGCAGCAGGGGACCGCCACCGGGAGAGGGGGGGTACTTGGTGGCCGCTGGGCGTGCCGGGCGCGGGAGCCCGCGGTGAGCGGTGGGCGAGGTGAGCTAGTTGGGGCGCCCTCCCCAGCCGGGGCGCTCGCCGCGGTGCCTGCACTTTGCCCACCGGGCGCGGGCAGGGGGCGCGTGGCTTCTGCAGCCCCGAAGGCTCCTTTTGTCCGCCCGCGGCGTGAGGAGTGCGTGTCGGGGGCTTTGTTCGGCCGGGAGCGCTCTGCTTTCCCTGCCCTCGGTCTCGCCGCCTGCCCCATGTCCTCCAGGGCGCCGGGTTAGGCAGGGACGGCGATCCTGGCTTGGCCCTAGGTTTGGGGGACAGTTGTTTCGGGGGTGGGGGAGGTGGTGAGGGCGGCGCTGTTGCTGCCCGGTCCAGAGCTCGCCAAACACCCCGGAGTGCAGGACTTGAGTCTCCCCGGACGCTCAAAGCTGAGCAGCGGGTGGCAAGCAGTGAGTCGGGAGGAGGAAGGCTAGGTCCGCTGGCTTGAGAGTTTGAGAGACCTAGGTGGGTGGTTTGGCCCCGACGCCACTGGGAAGTTGGGAGTTGGGGGCTGCTCTACAGGCCCCCTCCACAGCTGGAGGTAACTCGTTCCCTGATACCCACCCTCTTATCCCCCTCATTGCTTGCACCCGTGGCACCAGGCAGAGCCGAGCTAGCTGCTCACCTCTGGTGGGGCTACCATGGGACAGTGCAGACAGGGCTGGAAACGGGCTACCAAGGTCCAGGAGCGATGGCCCCTTGTGATTTGATGCCTTTCCTCTTTCTGCCCCCTGCCTACTTTCCAGGTTAGCTTTATACGTCTATGAATATTTACTGCACGTAGGAGCACAGAAATCTGCACAGACCTTCTTGTCTGAGGTGAGTGGAACTCCCCCATCATCCACTTTCTTGACACCCCTTCCTCTCCCCTATTCTTAGAGCCTTTGTTTTCAGGAGCAGCCACTGTGGCCACCATTTTGAATTTTTATCACCTTTTGGCATTTATTGTTAGTTGGTCTTCACAGCCTTTTGGCCCGGGGAAGCCCCCAGCCCACCCCTCCACTCTGCTCTTCTAAGCTGTCTTTGCTCTCTCCTTTCCAGATTCGATGGGAGAAAAACATCACGTTGGGGGAACCGCCTGGGTTTTTGCACTCGTGGTGGTGGTAAGTTTGTGTGATAGTTTTGTGTGTGTGTGTGTTTTGTTCTGAGTCCTAGGTCCAAGTGAACAAAGACAGGAGGCCTGGAGCAGGTCCCCCATCCCAGGGCTCACCCTCAGTGTGGTACAGAGCAGGGCACCTCTGGGCACTCAGACTAGGACTGGTGAAGGCGGAAAAGGGCAGAAGAAGTTGGTGCCTAAAGTTTTTGCTTCCTCTTTTCCCTCCTACTGAGAACCTATTGAATTGTGCCTGGTAGTTTGGGTAGAAAACGCCTTACTTTTCCATCTCACTCCCAGCCACTGGGCAGGCTTGAAAAAACCTTGAAAGATTTTTGTCAATTCTGCATGTTGCTTTAATTAGAGGGAGTGGGGGTGGGGTGGAGGGGATACCAGGTCTGTTTTGCAACTGGTCTGTCCTTTCTTTTTTCTGCTGTGAACTCAGAACCTTGAGAGAGAATCTACTGGGGCATTTTCCAGACACCCTGAGAAAAAGCAAGAAAAAGCTGCCCGTTCCTTTAATGATACTGATTCAGACTGACTGGACCTTCCTCTCCTATATGGGCCCTGCCCCCTTGCCCTAGCATCCCTAAAACCACAGTTTCATTTTTCTGAGAACTGGTCCCCGTTGAACTCTTGAGTGCCTGTAGTTAGTTGGTAGTTAGGGGCTCTCTTATTTGTGACCCTCTTTCTGTCCTCTGGGCCCTATGGGTATTGAACCACCTCAGGTCCCGTCTAGGTTTGCTCTAGGCAAGAGGGAGGCTTAGGGTCAGCGGGAGCTAGTTGCTGTGCTCTGAAGACCTGGATGTTGTGTGGGACTGATCAGTGGAGTCTTTGACATCTCTCTGAAAGGGAAAAGAAAGCAGAATGGCTTTTGATATTTTGGTGGGTTTTTGGGAAGCCGGAGTGCCATGTCTTGGGATCTTAGTGAGTTTACCTGACCACCATCTCAGGTTACTATTTCAAGTCTCTGAAATGCAGAGGGAGGAAGTGTCTGTTCTAACTTGTGCAGGGAAGTTGAGTTTTTAATTATTTCTGCCAACCTTGACACTGCTGGTGTTGAAGGCATTTGGCATGGAGTAAGGAAGGATTCTACCTATCAGAGGAGGTGATTGGTTTTCTGTGGTTGTTTTTGGAGAAGAGTGTGTGCAGGGGGTTAGTGAGTCTGACTTTCATGAGTTTTTCAGAAACCTAGGCTTATGAGTAAAAGTTACTTAGAAGAGGCTGGGGAGTTTGTAGTGTTAGAAATCTTTAGTGTGTGGAGGACTTAATCAGATATGTGCAGCTTCAGAGGACAGAAGGGAATGTTCTTGAGCCCTGCTCTGCAGCTAATTAGAAGTCCCTGATTTCTCTGTTTAGTCCATCATCTGCCTGAAACTTCTCCAGCCTTGTCTCGTGTTGGGCTCAGGCAGTGGTGGCTCTGGCTGTGGTCTTGTTCGTTCAAAGTTGCTTTTGGGGTGGGAGGAAGTGGAGGAGGTGATCCAAAGTCCAGGCTGCCTAGTCATACACCTCCAGTGAGATGCTTGTCTGATGACTGGCAGAGTAGGCGATTGAGATGGGTTTTCTGTGCTGCTGTTTTTGTGATGAGGACAGGAGCAATGGACCAGGATTCAGACTTCTTCTCTGGTGCCCATTTTACCTTCATTCACTTCCCATTCCTGCGCCTTGGGCTCCTGACCTGGACAGGGTTTCTAAGGCCCCTTATGGGAAAAGCCAGGATGGCTCAGCGGGTTAAGCGCTCGCTTTGAAGCCCCGAGGACGCTGAACTGGGGTGTGCTTCCTGAATGCAGTGAGGCCCCCAGTTCAGTTAAAAAAAAATAAAATAAAATAAGGCCCCTTGTTAATACAGTGACTACCCCGTGTTTGCATAGGGTTTTACTGGTTGACAAAGGACTTACTTGTATGTCTGTTCTCATGTAATACAAAGTATTGGTGTGACTGTAAGGAATCATGGAGGGGGATGAAGCAGAACTATCTAGGACTCCTCCCTCCCCCCAAGTCTCCCCTTAGCTATACAGGTACCTCTCCAGGGCTCTCTATTTTAATATGAAAGGACAAGATACTTGATTGGTCTTCAGCTAATTGATACTTGTTTTTTGGTGTGTAGGGGTGGAGTGGTTCTTGCATAAGAATACCTTGGGGGTGGACCTGGCTAAGAGAGGTGGGAGTAAGGGGATAGAGGCTTCTGGATTGAGAACCTGTGTAGATCCCTTTATTGCTAGAGTCACCCAGTTTGCTTAGTTCTGACTTTGATTAAATGCAGCCATTTTGGGTTGGGGAGGACTGTAAAAGGAGCACAGATGAGACAGGCATGAATTCTCATTCAGATTTCTACCTGTCCTGTCTGGGCATCCATGGGTGGGTGGTACTAACCTGCCCCCTGTATAAAGTGTGGATAAGTCACCTGGCTTACAGTGCTGTGGTAGTCAACAAGCAGAATCATGGGTCTGAGGCATTCAACGTATAGTAGGTGCCTGATAGATGAGAACTGTTACTCTTATCACAAGTGACTGGCTTGCAAGAAGAGGTTGGTTCCATTTTGTCTTCTAGACTGAGTTTGAGTTTGCCCAGTGAAAGCTGGAAAGGTGCATCGAGCCTTTGGGCGACCTGGTGCTGTTAGCACTGTGCATTGTGCACTTGCCGTTGTGTACACAAGTCAAATTAGTAACCTGATCTTATTTTATTTTTCAACTTGCAGCGTATTTTGGGACCTTTACTGTGCAGCTCCTGAAAGGCGAGACACTTGTGAACATTCAAGTGAAGCAAAAGCCTTTCATGATTACGTGAGTAACAAAATGTTAATCCTGACAATAATTACAGGGTTGGATAGCTCTAACTTCTTTAGGACCAAAAGCAAATACACGGCCAATTGGCAGTGGGTTTTGTTTTCTGCCTGCCTTTCTTTGCCCATCTTCCTGCTGCTCTTGCTCCGTACCACCCAGTGTTCTAACTTGGTGAACGGTATTTCATAATGTTGTAATTATGCAAAGGAGTGTAAATTCCTATCTGGGAAATTAAATGGCGTTGTGTAGGGCTCAACCATGTGAGGTTTATGTTCAGAGTGGACAGTGGCTGGGAGGGAACTGAGCCTCTTTGGTGTTGGTTTAAGGAAAAACAAGGGACCACGACCAAAAACAAAACAAAACAAAAACAAATGTGAAACTTGTGTTTTGCAGTAGAAGGCACACATATTGAGTGAGAATTTGATGAAATTGATTCCTGCATTACTTTCTAGGGAGTAATTTTCAACATATGTTTGTGGGTGGGATGGGGTGGGTGGGTGTGTTTTTGGTAGGGAGGTGATGTTGAGTTCACTAAGACAATGTATACTTGGAGGTCCTTGGCTTGTCCACAATCCTGTGTTCAAAATATTCTTGTGAAGATAGTTAATTTCATCACATTGTAGTGTTTTCTATATGATCATTTACCCTCCACCTGGTTGAGTTTCTTAAGATTTATGAAATGCTTATAAGAGAGATGTCTACCAGATGTCCATCTCATCACCAATGGCAGTCCCCCCTCAAAAAAAGTTGGGACTCCAAACCTGGGTTAAAAATCAGAATTTATGATCAGATTAATGGGTTAGGATCTTTTGGGGAAGATGAGGTGATGTGTCTGAATATCTTCCAAGTCTCCTTCTAGTCTTTGCTTCCTGTTGGCTTTGAGAAGGTTAAGTGTGTACGTGCCTCTTTTGTTCACACATGCACATGAGAGGTGATCTGTTTTGTCTTGCACTTCTGCGTGAAGTGGGAAGGAATGGTCCCCAAGCTCTGGGGCATGGAAGTTGGTTTCTTGAACATTATCAGGGCCCACCCACTTGGCCAGGCCATCTGCGTCCCCTGCATGCAGAGGTTGAATCTAGTCTAGGAGACCAGAACCCATCTGGTGGAGTTTCACAAGTGGTCAAATCCCCATTACCATGAATATCTTTATGGTGAAAATTTTCTCCTGCAATATGAGGAGTTAGGGGCTCAGCTGGATGCTACCTGATTTTGAGAATATTCAGTGTGATGAAACTCTGCTATGACTGAAAAGTTAATGCCCTTGGAGTGGAATGCTGAGGAAACTGACCAGTTCTTGTGCCTTCTCCAGGGTTGAAAAAGAGAAGCTGGTGAATGGTGCTTATGGGCTGGTAAACTTTTAGTAGTGAAAGGTGAGGTGACTGGTTCACTTGTGATGTGGTTCTTCTGGGAAAATCTGTGGTGGTGATCATAGGGTTTCCTGAGCTGGAGGTCAGGGGAGGAGGCTAAAAGGTACATTAGCCATAGAAAAATAATTAGTGAATTTGATTTTTCTACCTACTAGTAAGTCTTAGGCCTTTTTTAAACCTATAGACAGTCAATATTTGTGTGGCCACTCTTTGACTGCAGTGCAAAATGATTTTACTTTAGAGTGGGGGAATGAGTAGATGTGCCTATTTCAAGTCAGTCTCTTAATATAAGTTGTGCTAACTTTTGAAGTTATCTTTTAGAGACATTAATGTTATTTAACTAAGTCAAATGCACTAGTAAATAACATGAGTCTTTTGGTAATTTGTGGTTTGGTCTTCCATCTTGAAACAACATGGTGGCTGTGAAAACTTGCATGGGTTGGCTTTCAGGGATTTGCTAAGGAATGGCAGCAGAACTGTGTAGAGATTGCTGAGGTTGGCAGAGACATTTAGAAGATGCTATGACATGATAAGGTCACACTGATTGAGGCCAAGGAGCCACAGATTTTGGGGTCAAAACCCTTTTTTCTGGATTGGGATCCATTTGCTGCGATGTGGCCTGATAGGTCACATGGGAAGAGGAATGGAGTAATGATGAATGGGGTAGGACAGGAAGGGAGCTTCTCTGTTGTGAAGGAGTAAAGTGCTATCATTGAGTCGTAGGGGTGACAGAAGGAACTGGAAAATTAAGAAATATTTAAGAAAATTAAGAAAAGGGACCCGCTTTTCTTTTTGCCCTCAAATCTTCATGTGTTCTCTGCCTTATTGTGGCTCCCATCTAGTTAGCCCTCATTCCTTCTCGCTAGAATTAGTGCTGTAGCCTCTTCTGTACTCCTTTTCTTCTTGTCTGGAATACAGCCACTCTTATCCGCTCTCATACTCTCCATCTTCTAAGTTCTCCTATGTGGAGGACTTTCATGATTGTTTTCTGCATGCTGATGTCTCCTTAGTCTCAATGTCTATAAAAACCACCTATACGAAGCCTTTGCTGAAGGCTTTTTGTGTGCTGGGCCCCTGTGCTGAGTGCTGTAGGTTCAGTGGCCCTGTGAGAAAGACATGCTGTTAAATTCCATTTTGCAGATAGAGACACTGAGGCACAGACAGGTTAATTCCCAGCTTGTAGGTGGTAGGATTAGGATCCAAACACTTGTTATCACTGACTCCAGAATCTGTGTTCCTAACCCCACCAAGGCTTGGCCTCTCACAAGTTCATGGTATCATTTGTTTGCACCTACTCTGACTAACTTCTCATGCAGGTTTGTCTTTCTAACCACAGCTTATTAATTTTTTCCATGCTAAGAGACCATTCATCTACAAAGCCATTCATCTCTGTAGCTCCCACAATACCTTGCACATAGTAGGCACTCATGCTAATTGATTGAAGGGGTAAGGGACTATGGTTAAGAAAAAATAGGTAATTTGGGGACAGTGAGTAACCTGGTCTGGAATTGCCAGTGGAATACTGGAAGGTATTCTCTCAGTGACTTCACTTTTGCTGGGTGAATTTGAGCCAGGTAATTTAATGTAGGGTTAATTGTTACCTTAAATCCTCCTTAGAAGATAAAGGAGTATAAATAAGTGTGTGCAGTAACTGGCCTTCCGTTTTCGATCAAGGAGATTCAGAGAGTCTCAGGGTTTCTCAGGGGAGTCTGTGCAGCCCTGGTGCAGGCTGAGCCTTGGTAAGTAGTGAGTGCTTGCAGGGTAGGGGTGAGGACGGAGCCCTGACTCCTGGGGTCAGAAAGGTCCTCCATGGATCGAGAAGCTCCTGCTCTCTGCTCTCTCAGGGAAATGATGTTGTGTTCCTAGCAAGTTGTCTCCCCTTCCTGATGTCTCAGGGTGATCTCAGAGGCCCTTTGCAGGTCAAGGCCAGGCTATAGGGCCTCGAATAAACCAGGTGACTCAGCGGAGAGGGGGTCTAAATTTTCTTTGAATTGGTAAGTTTTTATCTGAGTCACAGTCTATTTTCCCTCACACATCTGGCAACTTTAGCTGTCTTGGCTCATTGTTCATAAGCCCAGACGCCCTGACGTTGACCACATATAACGTGGAGTGGCACCTGAGTGGACGTTTCTGAGAAATTGGTTTGCCTTAAGTCAGAAGAGTCATGGAAGGAGGCTCACAGGGACCCTTCCTGCTTATGGTCTTCTTGCTGTTTCTCTCTGGCCAGAGTGATGGTTCTCAGAGTGTTAATGAAAGCCCTTAGGGTTTCATTGGGCTTTCTTTCTTTCTTTCTTTTTTTTTTAAGATTTATTAATTTTTTTCTTGACAGAGAGAGAGAGAGAGAAGGGGGAGGGCCCAGAATAGTCTCCATTGTTGCACATCATTGGTTTTTCCACATAGTTTCATTCCACAGGTGGGCGGGGCTGCACAGGGCAGGAACTGGGCCAGGGTCTCATCCTGGTGAGAACTGAACTGGGGGCATTCCCCAGCTCAGCATATGGGTCCACGTGGGCCGGGGCCGGGATTCCATCCTCGGTCCCTAGGGCTGCAAAGTGAGCGCTTAACCCACTGAGCCATCCTGGCTTCCCCCACTAGGCTTTCTTAGGCACTGTCGTCTAGGTCCTGTCATTGGCATTTGTGGTGCAGACGCTCCCCAACTGCCAACAGTGTCTCTTCACGGCCGGCCCAGCGGTGTCCTGTGATCTTGACTTCGACCTCCTCCAGGGTCTGTGGGGTTGGGAGAAGTTTCTCTGGTGCCTTCTCAACTACCAGCAGTTCTTTCCCTGCTTGTGGTAGTTAATTTTGTGGTTTCCTTTTGGTAGCAAGAAGTGAGTGGAGGCGGTAAGGCCCTGAAGTGCCTGGCGTCTGAGTGGAGGCGCAGAAGAGCAGTGACGGTTCCTTGCACCATTCATGTTGCTGTACTTTTTGTGATGCTTATTCTGTATGTGATTGTGGTTTGGTCTCACAACTGCCTTGTTGGTCAGGTTTTTTTTTTTATTAAGTCTCATCCCCCATTGAACAGATGAGGAAACTAAGGCCTGGAGTTGAATGTTTGTTCAGGGCATATAGCCAAGGAGTGGCTGAGCTGGGACTAGGCCTCCGTTTTTCAAATTCTTCCTTTGAGCTTTTGGTAATACTCATGATACAGAATCCCTGCAAAACTCAGAGAAGGTATTTGCACTTGACCCACAGTGTGCCCGTATATATTCACTGAAATGAAGTTAGAGATTAAAGTGCTGTTCCCGAGAGGGGCATTGCTGAGTCCCTAGCAGAGTTGGACCTGAGCTCTGGGGAGGGAGCTTGTTATGGAGCAGTGGCTCTTTTGACAGGGAAAATGTGATAAAAGCTATGGCCTTCCCTTTCAGAAAATACATGTGTCCCCACAAAGCAGACTGTTTATGACTTCAGGCATTTCATAGACTACTGACCCAAGTCCCAAACCTTTCTGTGATCCCCAGTGAAGAACTTGGGCTGGACATGGAGTCCCATGACCTTGGGAAATCTTGAGCCTCAGTTTCTCTGCTCTGAAGACTTTTGCCATTGTGAGCCCCCAACTCAGCCTCCCTTGGGCTGGCTGCCTTACCCAGCAGGACTCTGCTGACCCCTCTATTCCTTGCTGTGTCTTCGAGCAGGTTGGTGAAGTAGGAAAGTGCCCCAGAGTCCTGGGTGTGCATGGGAATGGAGGTATTTGTGGCTCAGTGGCAGGGGTCCAGCGTCCTTGGTGGGTTTGAAATAGCAAAGTGATATTTGAGAGGGCTCTCCTTGGATGTGCTGAGCTGAGGTTCCTGCCAGGCGGGGAGTGTCCACGCCTGCCAGAGCCTTCTGGGGCATGAGAGGGTGGCAGTGCCGGCAGGAATGGGAGGAGAAAGCCGCAGTTGGGCTCCTGGTAGCAGGGGTGTGCTCTCCCCGCGATAAGCCAGGCTAGCTATCTGCCCAGAGGTCCTGGCAAGTTCATGGCATTGCCTTTGGCTCTGACCCTTGGCACCCTTGTGTAGCAGATTATGAAAACAAAACATACACACAGTTGTTTCTTTCCCCACTCTGTTTGGAGCTAGACTTTGTGTTGTACCCTTTCTTCAGGCTCCCACCCTGTTTGCTGCAATTCCTCTTCACCGCCCACTATCAGTAGCTAATTAATCGCAAAACGAGTACGGAAAATAGAATTGCGTTCTGCCAGAACCTGGGTAATGCATTTACCTTAATGGGTTTCAAGTGGCAGCAAGACCCCGGCTTGCAAATCCTTGCCCTTTATTTCAGGGTAGGAGGTGGGGTGGGGAGAGTGGTGGGGACCCAAACAAAGTTTTTGGCAGTGGTCACTTCATTTGAACTCCAAGACCAGCCGTGTGCACCAGTTTTTGCATAATGCTATCTTTGTTAGCTAAGCATTTGCAAACTTGGACCAAGAGCGAGCTCTGTGCCAGCCACTGCTTTGAGGGAGCTGGGAGACACCCGGCTCTCCCTGTAGCGTCCCTTAGGCCATCTCTGTTTTCCAAGGAAAGCAGGTTCTCTTGTGGGGACCTCATGCCAGAGCTGCCTTGCCCTCTTCCCTCGACCTTCCCTCTTCTGTGTGTGAGTGTATGTGTGCTTAAATCTTAAGCGGGAGAAGTGGAAGGGGAGATATGTGTGCTTGAGGGCCTGTCAGGCAAGATAACAGAAATGTTACACTAGCTGTAGCCTTTATTATAGTGTCTAGGGTTTAGAGTATTTAGAAAAATTAATCTTTTTTAGCTTGGTAATAATTCTGACCATGGCACAAGTGCATTAGATGACTCACATAAACTTCTTTAATACATGTTGCTGGGAGCTTACAGCAAGCAGACAATAATGACTGTTTGTTTTTGATTCGCCGGGGTAATAGGGTTTTCTGTAGCCTTGGTGAGATGAGTTTTAGGAATGTTTTTCTCTGTGTCATGTTTTTCATTTCCTTGAATCCTTTGGACTTTGAAGGGTTTGGGCTCTGAATGGTGTCTGGGACGCACACCTGAGTTCCAGTCCTCACTGTCATTTCCTGGCAGGGCAGACTTTTGGATCCTCAGTTTGCCCATCTGTTGAATGGGCAAATGGGGGTTTCTTAGTGTGGTTGTTGCGAAGGTTAAGAGTGTATATGTAAAATAGTTACCTCTCTGTGGCTAGTACTTGGGAATTTGTCTCCTCTTAGCTCTTAATCTCATAGAGGCACTAGCGTATTTTTCTGGGAGAGCACGGTGACTCGAGGGTACTGGACACCTGACTTTTCCAGTGATGCCCTCTGGTGCTCGGGTTCCCCTGACATGCTGTGGAGTCTTCCCCTCATACCAGCCATCTTGTCTCACCCTCACACTCCTGTGCAGGGCAGAGCAGGTGTCCTGACACAGGCTGGCACTGATAAGTGCTCCCCTGAGATATCTGAGCCCCTTATCTGTGTTGGACAGAGTGGTCCTGTCCCGCTCCCAGATGTGGCTGCCACATAGCTGAATGGTGAGACCCAGAGGGCTGGTGACATGGCATCAGCAGGAATCTGAATTCAAATTTCAGCCTTACACCCTTGTCAGCTGAGGGGCCTTCACTTCTCCAGGTCTGTTCTCTCGTCTGGAACAGGCGCAGAGGTCTGTTTTTGCTCAGCCCACTGTGGGCATGGCGGTGAGAAAGGCACGGGAAGCTGTTGTACTGTGTTGTGTGAACACTCACAGGGATGAACAGGATCCTTGGTCTGGCTCTTGTTATTGTCCTCTGGATGTATGCTGCCCTGGCTGGCCTCGGGCCTTAACTGACTTTCTGCTTAAGTGAGAAGTCCCAAAGAGGGGCCCGAAGGGGAAGGTGAGCTTGGGAAGGTCGATGGGAAGCTGGTTCTGGGAGCATCAGCTGCTTTCTCTCTTTACTTCTGGGGTGAACCTGAAGCCTTGGTCAGCTGGCCCCCAGACCAGGAGCAGAAGATGCTGTGAGTTTCAAGGTGTTGATTTAGTCTGATCATTGAGTACCAGCTCTGCTCACTGTCTAATTGAAGAGACAGCTGCAGCTCAGGATGTGATAGGTACTTAAAAATATTTGTGCAGAATGATCTTGTTCTTTGGAGAGATGGATGGATGTTGGACAGCAGTCCCACCCCCTGTAGTGGCCAGGAAGTGCATTTAATGTCTGTGTAGATAGCAGAGTTGGATGGAACTGGAGGTGATGTAGTTATCTTAAAAGTAGGTAAACTGAGACCCAGAGGGGCAAGATGCCCCACCTAAGGTCACCAGTAGAACTCAAACCTGCAACCCTGATCAGTATCCAGGTCTCTCCTGAGCTGCCTTGCTGCATTTACAAGCTGTGTGAACTTGGGCATCTTAATTAACCTCTCTGTGCCTCCGTTTCCTTAACATGTTAAGCGCCATGTCAGTCACCGGTGACTGACACTGAACTTTCCGTTCGGACCGCGTCAGTCACCGGTGACCAACAGTATACTTTTCGTGCAGGCTGTGGTATCGTATGTTAACTGATGATATAAAATTTAAAAAATTACATTCTATTAATAAATTTTAAATAAGATGTCCCGCTTGTCTTTCCATTTGAAAATGGTTATTCCTTTTTTGTTTTCCTTCGCTATAATTTCTCCCCGTTTAGGGGACATTTTCACGTTCACAGGTAAAGAAAAATCTTTTTCTGCACTGGAACAAGAAT
Organism: Craseonycteris thonglongyai; assembly: GCA_004027555.1. Classification (NCBI taxonomy): domain Eukaryota; kingdom Metazoa; phylum Chordata; class Mammalia; order Chiroptera; family Craseonycteridae; genus Craseonycteris; species Craseonycteris thonglongyai. Next base: position 19,538 of record PVKE010024807.1, read on the forward strand.
TGCAGACAGCTGACTGAATATAAAGCATTTCTAAAACAATACATTGTACAAATTGCAGTAAATAATAAATATTTACACAGTAAATATATTCTATATATAAACGTCCAGCCTTATTGCAACCTAAACATCTCTGCTCGCCAGCATTTTGGTGAAATTTGATATAATGGGCCAAGCGGTAAGCAAGACAAAATAGCCTGGGTGCTTAACGTGTTAAGTGGAACATGGGATTAATAAAGTATACTTAACCTCATAGGATTGTCATGAGGTTTAATTGAGTTTATTCATGTGAGCGTACGTACACACACACACACACACACACACACAGTACACACAGTGCCTGGCATAGTGTAAGTGCTATGCAAACATGAACTGTCATACTTACTATCTCACTTTGCCTGGTATGATGAATCCTGACTCTAATGGCCAAAAGTGGGACAGTGACAAGGGTCTTGGGGTAAGAAGTGTGAAACACGAACCATCTTTGGCCTGCTCACCTGTTGATTAGCTCTCTGGATCTCTGGGTTTGAATCCACCTTTTCTAAGGGCCCTTGAGTGACAGGAGTGGGGGTGTGGGTGGGGGGCGGGAAGAGTTTTACACATTCAGTCTTCAAACCATCCCCTGTGCTTGTGAGGATGAAATGAGATGACACATGGGTGCTCCTCCCCAGCACCTGACCTGTGCTGTTCAGGCAGAGTTTATTTTCTCCTCTTTTAGCCACTTCCATTGCTCTAGGAGTCTGGAACTTTACCCAGCCCCCTCTGACCCTTCCCTGTGGCCCTGACTTGGTACTTCACCACCTGAGATACCGGTAGGTTTTTTTGTTTTGTTTGTTTTTGCTACCCTGCCAACCAGGCCTTCTGTAGAGCAGATGCCAACCCTGTAATGTGGCTGCCTTCCCCAGGCCTGCTAGAACCACCCTATGGGAACATCCCCTTTTCTCCTGTTCTCCCCAGGAACTTTGTGTCTTTCTTATTCGTTTGCTCCTTGCTCCCTGGAAGGAGAATGATTTGGGTCAAGTTGTAGCTCTTTCCTTCCCCCTTCTACATTGGAGCTCCTAAAGGCAGGAGCCCGTATTTTTACCCCCTTTCTGCCACCCCACTTTTGGGGCCTATTTCAGTCTTGAATAAACCTTGAGGTTGGTGAGCTATACTCCGGGCCTTGAGAGGTGAGAAGTGTTTGATTCCTGCCTGGGGTTCAGACATGTTAAATGCACGTTCCAGTAGAAATGGACAAGTGGTGCGCTGTAACCCATTGTTTTGCAAACTGAGTTGTGACCCATCAGTGCCTCCTGAAATCTTAACTTAGTCGTCAGACTAGCAATTACAGAAAGTGAAACAACTGTATCACAGAAAGTAAATGTAAGTATTAACTTAGGAAACTTGTTTTCAAGGACTTATGTGTACCTATAAATGAATGTGTGCCCTGTGTTTTGATGTAAAATTTGCCTTGTTGTGGGTCTCAGTCTAAACTTTGAAAGCCACTAGTCTGTAGAGGTTGGGTGACTGAGGCTAAGTGAGAAGCCATTGCTGACCCTGATCTTTAATAAGGAGGGAGGGAATCATTCGCCACCTCCGAGGGTTCTTGGGAGAATTGTCTCTCTACTTTGCTTCCAGAGTGGTACCCAGGGGCTGCTCAGCACCCTGTCTTTGGTGTTTATTGCTGTTTTTCTAGTGCATTGAACATGTGGAAGGTGCTCAGCAGATGCTTGCTGTTAATGCTGAATAAGCAGTAGCTCCCTCTTGAAGCTTGTAGCTTGTCCCTGCTGGCTGGCCTTGGGCAGCTCCTCCCACCTGTCTGCAGTTGAGGCAGGGGTCCGTGGCCCCCTGTGGAGGGTGTTTTCTGAACATCTGCAGGGCTCAGGCTCTGGATGCAGCACAATGCTTGAGAATATGTCTCAGGGCATTCTGTCTGACCCAGGTTGGCCCAGCCTCCCAAATTCCCTGTCCCCTCCGGATGACAGCTGTTTGCATAGCTCCTGAGGCAGGCAGGCTTTGTGTCTCTTGCTCTTTGTGTGTTTGGGTGAAGCGCCTGACATTTCACTTCTGTTTCACAGTCTTCTGACCTTAAGAAACACGGCTGCTCCCTGGGGCCTCTGTCTGAGGTTTTTCTTCTGATCCTTCTCTCCCAGTCACAAAAGGCTGTTTGAGAGAGCAGACTCTGGGGTGGCAGACCTCCCCCACGCCTGGGATGCTAGCTGCTGCAGCTTTGCCAGCGCTTGGGATGGACAGAGTGAGGCTTTACAGATTGGCCTGGGGCATCGGTTGGTTGTTGGGCAGTTAGTCCTGGGTGCCTGGTATGTACCTGACTCTGTGCTGGTCAGTGATGGGGACCAAAGCCACGTTGTGGACAGTACACAGGATTTGGACTTGAGTGACCAGGGTTCAAGTTATGATTCTTTCAGTTGGCCTTGGGTAAGTCATTTGGCCACTCTGGGCCATTGTTTGTGATATGACATGATATGAAATAAGGCCTGGCTTTCGTTTTGCCTCTGAGCTTTTGTTTGAAGTCAGGTAAGAACATGAGAAAATGGTTTATAAATTGTGGTCCCCTTTGGAGAAGGCTATTTCAAATTTGAACAGACCGTCAAATTATAGAATGGATATAAAAAGGGAGTCTTTGGGGAAGCTGGGATGGCTCAGTGGGTTAAGCGCTCACTTTGCAGCGCCAGGGACCAGGGATCGAATCCCGGCCCCGGCCCGTGCAGAACCATATGCTGAACTGGGAGCTCCCCCAGTTCAGTTCTCTCTCTGTCTCTGTCTCTGTATCTCTCTCTCTGTCAAAAATAAAAATAAATAAATAAAAATATATTTAAAAGGGAGTCTTTATTGATGGGGAAACAGGCCTGGAGGAGGGTGGTAGCACAGCAAGACCATGGCCAATGGCTCCTGGTTCCTGGGGCAGCCACTGGGTTTAGAAAACCTCCACTTCAGAGGTTGGCGCCTGTGTCTGTGTCTGAGTCTGTGCCATCCGTTAGGAATTTTGCAGCTTTCTTTGGGAGAGGCCCTGGGCTTCCCGTGGCTTTGGCCACCCGGCCTGTGCTGAGGGGGCAGACGGCCCAGTGGGCAGGCCTAGTGTCGGGCGTGTGCGCGCTGCCCTTCTTTTCTCGCTGTCTTTTAGAAGGCGTCCAGTAGAAAATGTTATCCTCTCTCTGGAGGCCCTTGCTCTTGGCAGCGCTGCCCGCCAGATCCCGCTCCGTGAGCCCATTTGTGTTACACGAGGCAGTGCTGGCCCGTGGCTCCGGTCGCAGGTTTCGCTGTGGATCCCTGGGCTGGTGAGCCACTTCAGAAGGGGATTTTACAGCGTGACAGGGACTTTCAGGCACCGCGTTCTCTGCGAATTGGCCAATTGATGGTTTCAGCAGAGCATTTCAGCATGGGGAAGCCAATACAATTTGAGTTAGTTGTGATGGCTGCCACTTTAAATACCACAGTGAATTTCTGTCAGTGAGCTAATGTGTGGAATAGGGAATTGCAGAGAACTTGATCATCAGAGTGCTTCAGTCGATTCTGACCCCAAGCTACAGAAAATGAACTTAAACCTGGTTGACTGTCGCCACATACTTTCTTTGGCACTATTTTGCTGGCAGCATCTTCATCAAAGGGAACTTGAAGAGACAAGACTATGTGAAAAATCCTAGTATTTGACTATGGTGATTTTAGGGAGCCATGATCTTCCGTGGGTGGTAGAGCCACTGGGAGTCGGGGTGGTGCTTTCTTGTGAGGAATAAATTACTACAATGTTGTTGTTTTTTTTTTTATTTTTATTTTTTTTATTTATTTATTTATTTTTTTTATCTTTTTTTTTCACATTTATAGAGAGAAATTATCTTTTTGTCTTCAGTGCATATTTATTTCTATTTTACTTTTTGACAGATAGAGAGAGAGACAGAGACAGAGACAGAGACAGTTAGAGAACCGAACTGTGGGAACTCCCCAGTTCAGCATGTGGGTCCTGCCTGGGCCGGAGCCGGGATTCGATCCTCGGTCCTCATGGC
>PVKE010024808.1:0-23525 GCA_004027555.1 Craseonycteris thonglongyai
CCACTGTGAACAGTGCTGCGATGAACATGCGGGTACAAACATCTTTAAAGATTAAGGTTTTCAGGTTTTTTGGGTAGATGCCCAGTAGAGGGATGGCTGGGTCATATGGTAATTCCATTCGTAATTTTTTGAGGAATCTCCATACAGCCTTCCATAGTGGTTGTACCAGTTTACATTCCCACCAGCAGTGTATGAGGGCCTACTTTTTTTTTTTTTTAATTGCATTTTTGTGAAAAGTTATGTGAAAAGATCCCTTGTGCTCTTTACCCAGTTTGCCCCAGTGGTAGCATCTTACATAACAAAAGTACAATATCATAACCAGGATGTTACATTGATAACGTCACTGACTTTATTTAGCTCTCCCACTTGCATGTGTGTATTAAGTTCTATACGGTTTTCTCACTGGTGGAGGCTGTGAATCCACCAACACAGTTAAGATACTGAAAGATGCCAAAACAAAGATTCCTCACATCACCATTTGTAACTACACTCACCTCTATCCCATGTTGCCCACCCCATCTCCAACTCTGACAACCACTAGTCTACCCAACATACTTATGATTTTGTCATTTCAGTAATGTTCTGTAATTGGAATCCAACAGTATATAACCCTTTGGGATTGGCTTTTCCTACTCTATCTAACATCCTGGAGATCCCTCCAGGTGGTTGAATGTGTCACTAGTTTGTTCCTTTTCTATTGCTGGGCTGTATTCATGGTTTGGAAAGACTGATTTGTTCAACCATTCACCTGTTGAAAGATATCGTGGGTGTTTCCAAATGAGGGCGACTGCAAACACAGCTGCTGAGCACACACCCACTCCCATTTTTAGGCGTGCATTTTGCCAGCTATTGTCACCCCTGGACCTGACAGTGGCAAGGACAAGAGGACACTCTAACACTGATTCAGACAAAATCTTCTGAGAAGCAAAGGGGTTCAGGGACAGAATATGGGCTACTTGCCAGAGTTTTACTAACTCTCATGCAATCTGGGCAAGAGGGTGCTGGCTTTGAGGGCATTGGTACAGGTATAGCTGTCCTGAGCACTACTCACAGGCCTACAAGCTGCCTGCACAGCACCCGCAGCCCAGAGACATTTGTAGTGTGCTGCACTAAAAATGGAGTCATGGGAAGGTGCAAATCTAGCTATTGCCAAAGAAAACCAAAGTTAAACTCAGCTGTCAAGGCTGAGCCAGAGGCTGTCTACCTATGGGGCTCAGCCTGCTGATTTTACAGCCTTACCAAGCTAAAGGCCCCACTGCCAAGGTCCTCTTCCCTTGTAGCTGCTTGTCTTGTCACTGTCTTCCTGGGTTTTGCAAACTGAGGGACAAACCTCCCAAATGAGTTCTGTGAACCAGATAAAACAAGAACAAAGCAGCGATAAAGACAAGGGAAAAATGAGGTCTTGAAAGAAAACAAACACCCAACACCATTTCCTTCTCATAGTCTCAAACATGGCTTTTGCTGTCCATTCCCAGAGCATGCCTTCACTGGCCATCGGCCCTGAGGATAACTAGAGGAGGGAACTTCAGCTTAAGGTGGCTAGAATCTTTTGCACATAGGCAAGGTGACAAAACAGGCTCACCTGGGAAGAAGGAAAGGGAATTGGCTCCTTTTCTGGTTGCCCGAGGAGGCTGGAGTGAGTTCCTGTTTCCTTATCCAGGGAACTGGGTGAAGAAAAACAAAACAGGAGGTTCTGGAGTCCTCCAAGGATGTCAATGTGTGTAGTGGGACAGAGAAGGAAGTTCAAAGGCAAAGTAGTGCTTAGCTTCTCCTAGGCAGGAGGCCATAGAACACCTGATGACAGAGGGTTGGACAGAGGAGGGGAGCAGTTCCCTGGGGAACATCTGACTCCAAGTAGGGTGCAGAGTCCCACATCTAGAATCCAAACTGCCTGCTCTGGCAGTACTTTCCCCTTATAGTCCCAGGAATTGGCTCCTGAAGAAAGAACAAGAATTCTCATTTGGACTGACAATCCAGCCCCAACTCTGCACATTCTAAGGAAGCAAAGTTGCAGACATGAGAAACACAGTATCTTAAAAAATGAGAGTATTCATAATTGTCAAAATGTGGAAGCAACTGAGATGACCCTTAGTGGGCCAATGGATAAATAAACCGTGGTATATCCAGACAATGGAATATTATTCAGTGCTAAAAAGAAATGAGTTATGAAGCCATGAAAAGATATAGTGGAAACTTAAATGCACATTACTAAGAGAAAGAAGCCAATATGAAAAGGGCATGTACTGAATGAGTCCAACTCTATGATATTTTGGAAAAGGCAAATTATAGGGACAGTAAAAAGATCAGTGGTTGCCAAGATCAGGGGGAGAGATGAATAGGCTAGGATTTTTAAGGCAGTGAAAATACTCTGTATGATACTACAGTGGAAAATATACTCATATGTCATTATACATTTGTCCAAACTCACAGGATATATAAGGGCTGTCCAGAAAAAAATCCAGCAATAAATGCCTCTATTTTTCATATTACATGAATGGATACTTTCCAGACAGCCCTCATACAATAGCAAGTGTGAACTGTAAGGTAGACTATGGAATTTAGGTGATTATGTTGTCAATGCAGGCTGATCTTTGGTAAAAGAAAAGAAAAAAGTACTATTCTGGTGAGTGATGGTGATAATGGTGAGGCTATGCATGTATGAGGGCAAGGAGTATATGGAAAATTTCTGTATTTTCCACTCAATTTTATTATGAAGCTAAAACTGCTCCTAAAAAATTAAATCTATTTGAATGCTTGCCTTGCAATCATGAGATCCGGGGTTTGATTCCTGACCCTGGCCCATGCAAACCCATAAGCTGAACTGCAGCACAACTAGTAACCGTTGGGATGGCATGGAAGCGAAGGTTCTAGCCTCCCATGAGGGAGACCCCAGTTCAGTTTTTGCCCCACATCCACCTGTGAGGAATTAAACCACGTCACAACTAATGATGTACAACTATAGAGACTGCTCTGGGCCCTCCCCCCTTCTCCCTTTCTTTCTCTCACCTTCTCTCAAACAATAAATCTTAAAAAAAAAACCAAAAAAAACAAGATAAAGGAAATTAAAAAGAAAAAAACATTGATATATTGTAAACAAAGACCAAAATCTGGAACCAAAATTTCATGATTTCAATTTTGGAAGTAGAAAATAAAAAGCATGAAGATATACTAACAGGCTTGAATTGTGCAAGGGGAGGCTAGGGAGACAGAATAAGTCTAGATGTCACTCACAAGTCTGTTAGAAAATTTTAATTAGAATGGATTGTTTGGGTGGCTTCTGGGTGCTGGCAAGATTTTCTCAACTTAAATGTGTTAAGCTTATTTGCTTTATGTTTATTTTTACTGTTATATTTCTGTGCAGAGGGTATTTCTTAATAAAACATTTAAAACACAAAAACAAAATAGTGGGAACCTGCTTCTGTGGGTTCTATTCTTACGGGTACAGATGCCAGGTTGGGTAGTGGCTGCAATCCCATCAGACTTGTTGGTCTCTCGAGGAGGAACACAGTGACATTGTGTTGTCTGAGAAAACGACTTTGGTGTGACACATTGTACTTCGCTTCATATGACACACAGAGCAGGGCTGCCTTAAGCCCTAAGACTATAATGACCTGAGATCAGATGCACACATATACACCCCAGAAAACAGTTCTGTCAGTCAGATCACATTTAAAAAATATACATTTTATTGTTTATTGTTGAGAGGTGAGAGAGAGAGGGAAAAAAAGGAGGGAAGGTCCAGAGCAGTCTCCATAGTTGTACAGCATTAGTTTTGACATACGGTAGTTTCATTCCATACAGGTGGACATGGGGGCACACGGGGCGGGAACCAAATTGGGGGCCTCCTACGTGGGAGGTGGCACCACAGTTCAGCATGTGGGGTTTGCATGGTTTGGGGTCTGAATTAAATCCCCAGACTTTCTGGTTGCAAGGCAAGCACTCAACCACCTGAGCTATCCCAGCATCTCCAGACCACATTTTTTATGCATCAATCCATGATGCCTTCTCTGAAGACATGGTGGAACAGGAACCTTCCTTCCCTTAACTCACAGTAACCCTTTCTACTTTGCTATACTTACATGTGGTTTAACCCCATGGACAGACTAAACTGTTCTCTGGAGGCTTCTTTTCCCCTACCATGCTTAATTACATATTTCCTGAAAAAAAGAATGTAAGGGAACTGGGGAACCATAGCAGTTAGGAGCACAGGAGCAAGACAAAGCTGGAAACCCAGCCTGACTTAAGCCAACTCAGTGGCCTTGGGCAAGTCATTTGATCTCTTGAGCCTGAATCCTCATCTGTCAAAAGGGGATAAAAATCTATTTCACAGTGCCTTGAGGACTGAATGAATTGATATGCATAAGGTGTTTATTATTAGCACTCTGCCTACCACATAATGATTCTTTTATGGGTTGTTATTTTGCAGACTTATTCTTTTGGTACTTTCTTGATAAAAAAGGAATGTGGGATAAATGTGGACTTGACCTGCAGATAGGACAAGCTGCATTTTGTAACTAAGTGACCTTGAAAAATTCAAGGTTTTCCTTGCCTTGATCTTTCTTGATCGATATGAAAGTCCTGGAAGAAAGCTTTGAGAAGCACAATCCAAGGAACTGAGTCCCTTGTGGGGAGTCATGGCACTGGATGGGTCATATGGGCCCCCGCCCCTTTGTATTCTGTCCACTGGGCTGCTGTTCTGTGCCCAATGTCAACGGGGAGGCTTGCTGGAATGTTTTAAGCCAAGTTTGTCCAACCTGTGGCCCATAGGCCACATTCGGCCCAGGATGGCTTTGAATGGGCCCAACACACATTGGTAAACTTCCTTAAAACACTGAGATTTTTTAACAATTTTATTTTTATTTATTTTTATTTTTTATTGTTTTTGACAGAGAGAGAGAGATACAGAGACAGAGACAGAGAGAAGAGGGAGAGCCCAGAACAGTCTCCACAGCTGCACATCACTTGTTTTTCCACATAGTTTCATTCCACAGGTGGGCGCGGGGCTGCACAAGGCAGGAACTGGGCTGGGGTCTCACCCCGGTGAGAACTGAACAGGAGGCACTCCCCAGTTCAGCATATGGGTCCACATGGGCCGGGGCCGGGATACGATCCTCGGTCCCCAGGGCTGCAAAGTGAGCACTTAACCCACTAAGCCATCCCGGCTTCCCCTAACAATTTTTTTTAAAGCTCATCAGCTATCGTTAGTATTAGTATATTTTATGTGTGGCCCAAGATAATTCTTATTCCAATGTGGGCCAAGGAAGCCAAAAGATTGGACACGCCTGTTAAGCCATCTGCTTACCTGGAGGCCACCGGTCCTGGTTCGTCCCCACGCTGGTCTGTAGAGGGAGCAGGTCCTGACCTGCCTTTTGACTCTTCAGGATGATGCAAAGGGCTCAACTCGGAACTCTGGGGCACCTCATCAGAGTCTCTAAGCCGTGGGTTCTTTGGGAGTTTCAGAGGTTGGATTCCTTCTCCTGCTTTAGAGACAGGGGTTAGGGAATGTTAGGAGCATGCACTGCCATGGTAGACAACCAAACCTGCAGGGCCACTTCTGCAACAGGAGCTGTTTTATTCCAAGGACCGGAAACCCCTGCTCTGACGCTTGCCTGGTGTGAGAGATGGAATGAAACCTCGTCTAGGTGCCATCATTTATGTGCCTAAGGAATTCAAAGGCTTTTTATCTATGGACTGGTTATGACTGAGGCTGAATCCTAAGGTAGCCTGGCATGGATTCAAACCACATGAGACAACCTGGCGCAGCCTACTGCCTCTGGGGAAGTGTGCTGACTCCTTTGGGTCTCAGCTCAAACATCCCTGCAGAGAGAGGGACATTCTCTGACTTCTCTGTAGATCATCCCCTTTCAGGCCCAAGCTGTTTTATTCATTATTCATTTCATAGCTTTTCTGCAATTATTGATGTGCTAGGTCATTTCTGTCTCCCCCACTACAGCTTGTTTCATGCAAGGAGAGGCCTCATCTATCTCACTCTCTGCTGGGGTTCAAGTGCCTAGAAGAGCATCTAGTACACTGTTAGTACTCAAGAAATACTCAGTAGATGACTGAATAAACATGTATAGAAAACACAGATCACTTCCTGGGAAATGCAGATACAACTAAATTATGTACCACTCTAGTTTTCCATCATGCCTGAAGAATATCCATCCCGGGAAAACTGGGACCCAGTGTCATTAAGTGTTAAGGAAGTGATGTCTCAGCTGCCACTAGGTCCACTGTTATTTCTGCAACACCTTCCCCATCACTGAGGTCAATCCAGTACCTAAAGGTGTTTATTAACATCTATTTGTTGGATGAAGGAAACTCCCTTACATAGAAATTGCCAATAGTGGTTGGCTTATGAGACCTCCCCAAAATCTGGTCCCAACTGAATCATTCAATAAACTAATAAACTAAGAGGAACTCTAGTGAGTTCCATGCCAGACCCTGTCCTAATAATTTGGATGTGTTATGATAAAACTTTGAGGCAGAGTCCTGTTGTTATGCCTGTCTTACAGATGAGAAAACCAAGGCACATGAAGGCCAAGGAATCCAGAATGGGATCCAGGTATCCAAGTCCAGAGTCTGCACACTTAAGTGTACTTCAGCATTTGTTGAGTGCCCACTATGTAATGTGCTTCTGACCAGTGAGGACAAAAGGACAAACCAGATCCAGGCCTGATCTTCCTGGAGTTCAGTCACGTAAACCACGGGTCCCCAAACCCGGGCCATGGAACCAGTACTGGTCTGTGGCCTGTTAGGAACCAAGCTGTACAGCAGGTGAGTGGCAGGCCAGCAAGTCATACTTCATCTGTACTTACAGCCACTCCTCATTGCTCACATTACTGCCTGAGCTGCACCGCCAGTCAGATCAGTGACGGCATTACGTATCATAGGAGTGCGAACCTTATTGTGACCTGCACATGCGAGGGATCTAGGTTGTGTGGTCCTTATGAGAATCTAATGCCTGATGCCAAAAAGATTGGGAACCACTGATATAGACCCTTCCCAACCTCAGTTCCTATACATCTTGAAATAAATCCACTGAATAAGCACACCCGTCCTCCCAATGCCAATTGCTAGGGTCCTCCTCAGCATTTATTCAGCTGTTTGTGTTCCACTAGACCAGGGGTGTCAAACTCAATTAAAACATGGGCCATTTGGTACAACAGGCAAGATTCACACGGGCCACATCACATTTACAAATGTTGCCGGAACTGAGTCAGCACGTTTATACACACCCACAGGCCCCCAGGACAGGCACTGGGCCACGTGTATACTCGTCTTCAGTAGTGAAAGGGTTAATGAGGGAATTGTGTGTACAGTATTGCCTCAATCTCTCCTAAGAGCTATTTTCTTCATAACAATTTTTTCTATTTTCATTTTATTTCAGAGCAGCGTGGGCCACAAAAAATTACCTCGGGGGCTGCATGCGGCCTGCAGGCCGCCAGTTTGACACCGCTGCACTAGACCATGGTGACTTTCCTATATAATTCCTTCTAATTCTGTCAGTTACGGTTCATGTGTGCCCATTCAGAACTTCAACCCACTGCCTGTATTTGGCTCCCTCTATGAGGAGCATTTTTCTTTTTTCCCTGACTAGATCTTGAGAGTGTCAAAGGCAGGAACTAAGTGCTGCACCCTTTATTTTCATCCTCCTCACACCCCTCCCTCAGGTGCCTACTCCAGCACTGCACCCAGAATGAGGCTCCAATGAGTTTCTTACATAAACACAGTCTCACCTTATGGTCTGCCAGAAAAGACAAAATATAGCAGCTTTGTTTATTTGGTTTTTCTTAAGATGCCCAAACAGCTTGTTTTGCTAATGGACATTTGTACCAAAAGAAAAGCAAAAATATCAACAGAAGTGAAAAGCCTTCCATTTCCTTCCTGTGATCTGTCCCCGCAGGCCTAATTTAAGAAAAACTAAGGCAGAATCTTGCGCTCAAACCAAAGGCCAAAGATGTCGGGAGGGAAAGGGCTTCTTTCACCACCTGCCAGAACTGTCTTCCTCTCTCCCCACCCCATCCAGGATACACAAAAGCAGCTGTCCTGGGCCAGCCCAGGGGTCCTCTGAGCTGAGGAGTCCACTGCCAAGAGAGCCCCAAATGACTTGCTGTGGGTGGGCCTGGCTGTCCCTAGCATCCCCCTCCAAGTTCAGATAAGTTCCTGTGTCTCCAATCAGACTGTTTCCCATCTCTGCACAAAATATTTTCAATCTGTTGATAATTTTTTTTGGTCCCACATTTTTGGAAAAAAATGAGTGTTACTCCCAAAGTTCATTAAACACTAAGTCAAAAAATCATTTCTAAACTTTTAAGAAGTTTGAGATACCTCAAACAATAGGGTAATGGAGCTATACTATGTAATACTGGGTGTTTTTCTTTTCAAACAATGAAATTATATATATGTATATGGACAAGGAAAGATGGTTTCAATACATAGTGAAATGAAAGATGGAGATTGCGTATCAATATGTCATGATTTATTTTCCAAGAAAAACACTATATTTGTGTATACATAGAAAAAGTTTGGAAGAAGTAGTGTATTCACGTTCATTTCCTGTTTTTTTTTTATACTGTACTATTTATATGATTGATCCTCGTCCTGTGGTTATGTTGGACATTAGCAGTAGGGGAAGCTGGGAGAAGGGTACACAGAACTCTGAACTATTTTTGCAACTTTTCTGTAAGTCCAAAATTATTTCAAAATGAGAAGTTTCTTTTTAGAAGTCGAGAAGGACAATCATAACAGCAGCATTTATTTGTGTACGACCTAGGGTCTCTTCTCAGTGTCTCACAAATACTAATCCATCTGTGAGCTCTAGGACATAGTTCTCAATCTTGGCACTACCAACATCTGGGGCACTACTGATATTTAAAGTTGAATAATTCTGTGTTGTGGGGGCTTTCCCAGCCTGACCCACTAAATGCCAGTACTACTCCCCCACCCCACCCCCCACCCCCCACTTGTCAAATTGAAAAATGTCTCTAGACATTGCCAAATATCTACTGGAGGGCATTTTCCTCCCCCCACCAGGTTGAGAATCACTGGGAGTTATCATCCCCTATTTACAGAAGGGGGAAAGGAGGCAGAGTAAGTTGTCGGCCATCACTCAGTAAGGAGAGCTGGGAGGAACTAGGTTTTTGGTTGAGAATGAAGCATTTAGCCACATACCAGATGGCCACACAGCACATCAAGCTCTATACAGGCGTGCTCTCTGAGACTGGGCCTGCATGGGGGTCGTACCCTTGCCACAAAGATAGGACATTCCCTCAGCTGTGGGACCCCACCAGAGGCTGTAGAAAGCTCTACAAAACTTTCACTCTCTACTGTATGCACTTCTCCATAACTTATAGGTTTCTTACTAGCAGGTATTAAATCATTTTTTAAAGAAGCCTCCTGTGGTCATGTTAACATTTCTGCCATAAATAAGTCCAAATTACTAGTTAGAACAGAAGCAGCAATAAAGAGATAAACTTGAATGTCCAAATACCTGAGGTCCGAAGCTTCTTCCTCTTACTCATTTTATCCTTCCCTTGAGAAATCTGAAAATGCAAAATTCCCATCATTATAAGAAGTTCCGACATCCCACCAAGAAGATGGTGGCGTGAAAGGAGCTCTTGAAACCTCTCCTGGAAAGAACAACTTAAACAACTAAATTTCAACCAGAGAATCCCTAAGCAACACACAGCCTCAGCTGAGGGACCCACTCATCTCAAGAAAATACCTAAAGCTGGGGAAAGGGAGGCAAGTGAGAAAGAAAGAAAGCTGCACGGAGCCATGCTGTGGAGCCCAACCTGTGAGCAACCCAGTGGCTGGCCCTGAGACCAGCAGGGGAGAGACTGACGGAGGCTCACCCTGCTGGCCCATCCCAGAGCCTACCTTTAGTGGGCTGCTGCTGGGGGGCAGCCATTGCCCCTTGGTGTGGACAGGCCTGCGCCTTTCATGGCGAGCCCTGACCCCACTCTTCCTGCTGGGGCCAGCAGAGGGAGGCGACCATTTCCCTGTGACTCAGGCAGACCTGCTACCATTCCTGGAAAACCCCACCCAACCTTTCCCACTGAAGCCAGCAGAGGGATCTAGGAAAACCGTAGCACAGGTGTGGCAGCTTCTGGCAGCAGTGGGATCTCACAGGCATAGAATACCACCACCCACCACATCTTCCCAAAGAGGAGGCATACAGAGACCAACACCTGGGTCAAAGAGAGGCCCACTTTCTAGAAAGTCTCCTATTGTAAGAAAACCAAATAAATAAAAGAAAATATTACAAGACAGTGCAGCCACACCAGCTAAGTAAAAGAAAAATTTCTTCACATCTACCAGGGGGAAAGTCCTCATGTCCTGGAAGAGAAATGCTCCAATAGTGATGAACACCCCTAGGAACAAAGGTGCCCAGAAAGAAAGAGAAAAACCTACACATAAAGAACTTGAAGATATGGAAATATATGAGTTAAATGACACAGAATTAAAGACTATAATTCTGAAAACACTCAAGGAGATCAAATAAAACTAGCAGAGTGCACAGAGGGAGATAAGTGACCTCAGAAAGGAAACTGAATCTATAAAAGAGAAGCAAATAGAAATTCTTGGAGATAAACAACACAATAAAAGAAATGAAAAATGAAATAGCTAACATAGGAAGCAGAGCTGACCAAATGGAGGAAAGAATTAGTGAAATTGAAGACAAGAATTTGGAACTGTCACAGAAGGAAGAAGAGAAAGACCTAAGAGCTAAAAAAAAAAAAAGAAACATGTCTACAAGAACTATCTGGCTCCATTAGAAAAAATAATATAAGAATAATAGGTATTCCAGAGAAAGCAGAGGACGAGATGGGCACAGAGAATTTGTTCAGACAAATAGTAGATAAGAACTTCCCAAATCTATGGCAAGAACTGGAACCCCAAATTCAAGAAGAAAACAGGGCCCCTAGATTCTTGAATCCTAGCAGACCCTCTCCAAGGCATATTATACTGAAGATATCAAAGGTCAGAGACAAAGAATCCTCAAGGCAGCCAGAAAAAAGAACAGCATAACTTATAAAGGAAAGCCCATCAGACTATTATCAGATTTTTCAAGAGAAACTCTACAAGCCAGAAGGGAATGGAACAAAGTATTCAAAATACTAAAGGAGAAAAACTACCAGCCAAGAATCCTGTACCCAGTGAAGTTATCCTTTAGATATGATGGAGGAATAAAGACTTTTACAGACATACAGAAATTAAAGGAATTTTCCAGCACAAGGCCAGCGTTTCAAGACATATTGAAGGAGACAATCAGACCCGAAACAAAAAGTAAAAATAAATAGGGATAAACTGGAACAACAAAAACATAAGAGGGGAAGAAGTAAAGATTTAAATTTTCAATGAGAATGGAGGTAAGAAACACCTTTAAGAAAAGGAACCACTGCACATATGACATTTTCTTTTATATAAAGTTCATGGGGGAAACTGGGATGGCTCAGCGGGTGAAGTGCTTGCTTTGCAGCCCCGGAGCCCGAGGATCAAATCCTGGGCCCAGCCCAGGCAGACCCATATGCTGAACTAGGGTGTGCCCCCAGTTCAGTGCTTGCCAGGGCCTATGCAGGAGGCTCCCGGCCCAGTTCCTGCCCTGCGCAGCCCTGTGCCCACCTGTGGAGTGAAACTATATGGAAAACTAATGCTGTCAGCTGTGGAGACTGCTCTGGGCCCTTCCCATTCTCTCTGTCTCTGTATGTGTGTGTCTCTCTCTCTGTCAAAAAACAATAAAAATAAATCTTTAAAGTTCATGGTAACCATCGAAAGAGAACCTAAAACTGGGACACATAACAATAAAAGAAGATAAAACAGAAAAAACAGTCATAAACACCATCAAACTAAAATAAACGATGGGAATGAAAAAGCAAAGAAGCAATTTAAAAAAAGAGCTATCAGAAAACAAAACATAAAATGGCTAAAGGAAATCTTCATATATCAATCATCACCCTAAATGTTAATGGACTGAACTCACCAATAAAAAGACATAGAGTAGCAAACTGGATCAAAGAACAAAAACCAACCTTATCCTGTCTACAAGAGACACACCTCAGCCACAAGGACAAATACAGACTCAAAGTGAAAGGGTGGAAAAAAAATACTCCAAGCAAAAGGCACCCAGAGAAAAGCAGGTGTAGCCATACTTATATCTGACGAAGCAGATTGCAGGATCAAAAAGATAACATGAGATAAAGATGGGTATTTCATAATGATAAAGGGGACAATACAACAAGAAAACATTACAGTTATTAATATATATGCCCTCAACAAAGAAGCACCAAAATTTACAAAGCAACTACTAACAGATCTAAAAGGAGAAATTGATGAAAACACAATTATAGTAGGGGACTTAAACACCCCACTGATAGCCATGGGTAGATCATCCAAACAGAAAATACATACGGAAATATCAGCTTTAAATGATACATTATAGCAATTGGACATAGTTGACATTTATAGGATATTTCATCCTACAACAAAGGACTATATACATTCGTTCCTGGGGCACATGGAACATTCTCAACGATAGACCACATGCTGGGACACAAACCTAACATCAGCAAATTTAAGAAGATTGAAATCATACCAAGTGTATTCTCTGATCACAAAGCTTTGAAATTGGAGATCAACTACAAAAAGCAGGAGAAACCACATATACATGGAGATTAAACAACATCTTATTAAAAAATGACTGGATTAAAGAATAAAAGAGATTAAAAAATACATAGAATCAAATGACAATGAAAATGCAACATACCAAAATTACTGGGATGCAGCAAAAGCAGCAATAAGAGGGAAATTTATATCACTACAGGCCTATCTAAAGAAACAAGAAAAATCACAAGTAAACAACCTAATATTACATCTTCAAGAACTAGAAAAAGAAGAACAAAAAACATTCAAAGCCAGCAGAAGGAAACAAATAATAAAAATTAAAGCAGAACTAAATGAAATAAAGAATAAAAAAACAATAGAAAAAAATTAATGCAACAAAGAGCTGGTTCTTCAAAAAAATTAATAAAATTGACAAACCCTGGTTAGGCTCACAAAGGGAAAAAGAGAAAACACACAAATAGCTCAAATTAGAATTTTAAGAGGAGAAATTACAATTGACACCACAGAAATACAAAGGATCATACAAATATACTATGAAAGATTATATGCCACCAAATTTTGCAACTTAGAAGAAATGAACAAGTTTTTAGAAACATATAGTCTACCTAGACTGAATCAAGAAGAATTGGATAACCTAAACAGACCAATCAACAGTAAGGAAATTGAAACAATCATATAAAAACTCCCCAAAAGCAAGAGTTCAGAACCAGATGGTCTCACTAATGAGTTTTACCAGGCATTCAAAGAGGAACTAACACCTAGCCTCCTCAAAGTTTTCCAAAAAATTGAAGAAGAAGCAACACTTCCCAACTCATTCTATGAGGCCAACATTACCCTAATACCAAAGCCTGGCAAGGACATCACAAAAAAGGAAAACTATCGACCAGTATCTCTCATGAACACCAATGCAAAAATCCTAAACAAAATACTAGCAAATACAACAATGTATTAAAAAAATTATACATCATGATCAAGTGGGATTCATCCCAGGGACACAAGGATGGTTCAACATATGCAAACTGATCAATGTGATATACCACATAAACAAAATAAAATATAAAATCCATGATTATATCAATTGATGCATAAAAACCATTCGACAAGATACAACATCCATTTATGATCAAAACACTTAACAAAATGGGTATAGGAGGAAAGTACCTCAACATAATAAAGGCAATATATCACAAACCCTCAGCAAATGTCATGCTGAACGGGGAAAAACTGAAACCTTTTCTTCTAAAATCAGGAACAAGACAGGGATGTCCACTGTCACCACTGCTATTTTAGTGCTGGAAGTTCCAGCCAGAGCCGTCAGGCAGGAAAAAGAAATAAAAGGCATCCAAATTGGGAACGAAGAAGTTAAACTGTCACTTTTTGCAGATGACATGATCCTTTATATAGAAAACCCTAAAGACTCCACCAGAAAACTATTACAAATAACAAATGAATATAGTAAAGTTGCAGGATACAAAATCAATGTACAAAAATCTAAAGCATTTTTATATGCAAACAATGAAACTTCAGAAAAACAAATGAGAGAAACAATACCTTTTGCAATCAAAACAAAAAGAATAAAATACTTAGGAATAAACTTAACAAAGAACGTGAAGGACTTATACACGGAAAACTATAAGACACTATTAAAAGAAATTGAAGAAGATACAAAAAAATGGAAAGCTATTCCTTGTTCATGGATTGGGAGAATAAACATAGTCAAAACGACCATATTACCCAAAGCAATATACAGATTTAATGCAATTCCAACAAAAGCCCACAAATATTCTTTCGAGAAATAGATTAAAAAAAATTATTAGATACATATGGAATCACAAAAGACCCTGAATCACCAAAGCAATCCTCCAAAAAAAGAATAATACTGGAGGCAATACGCTCCCAGACTTCAGTCTATACTACAAAGCATCAATAATCAAAACAGCTTGGTATTGGCAGAAAAATAGACATAAAGACCAAAGGAACAGAATCGAAAACCCAGAAATAGAAGCCGGAATGGCTCAGTGGGTTGAGCACTCGCTTTGCAGCGCGGGGGACCGGGGATCGAATCCCGGCCCTGGCCTTTGCGGACCCATATGCTGAGCTGGGGAGCTCCCCCAGTTCAGTTCTCTCTCTGTCTCTGTCTCTGTATCTCTCTCTGCCAAAAATAAATTAAAAAAAAAAAAAGAAAGAAAAAAAAAGAAAAACACCATATTAAAAAAAAAGAAAAAAGAAAAAAAGAAAGAAAACCCAGAAATAAACCCACAAACATATGGACAGATAATTTTTGACAAAGGAGCAAAAAAATATACAATGGAGAAAAGAAAGCCACTTTAGTAAATGGTGCTGGGAAAATTGGAAAACCACATGCAAAATAATGAATCTGGACTGTGAACTCTCACCATATACCAAAATTAACTCAAAGTGAATTAAAGACCTCTACATAAGACCAGAAACAATTAAGTGCATAAAAGAAAGCATCGGTACTAAGCTTATAGACCTTTGTGAACTTTACCCCAAAGGCAAGGGAAGTAAAAGCAAAAATAAACAAATGGGACTATATCAAACTAAAAAGTTTCTATACAGCAAAAGACACCATCAACAAAGTAAAAAGAAAACCAATTCAATGGGAGGATATATTTGCAAACAATGCCTCTGATCAGGGGCTAATATCTAAAATATATGAAGAACTCATACAACTCAACAACAAAAAAACAAACGATCCAATTAAAAAATGGGCAGAAGACCTAAACAGACACTTCTTCCCCCAAAGACAAACAACCAACAGACACATGAAAAATTGCTCCACATCACAAGCAATTAGGGAAATGCAAATTAAAACCACAATGAGGTACCACCTCACACCTGTTAGAATGGCTATAATCAATAAGACAAGGAATAACAAGTGCTGGAGAGACTGTGGAGAAAAAGTAACCCTCATATACTGCTGTTGGGAATGTAAATTGGTACAACCACTATGGAAGGCAATATGGAGATTCCTCAAAAAACAAGGAATGGAATCCCAGCAATCCCTCTCCTGGGTATCTACCCAAAAAACCTGAAAACCTTAATCCTCAAAGATACATGTACCCCAATGTTCATCACAGCACTGTTTACAGTGGCCATTCATGGAAACAACCAAAGTGTCCTTTGATAAATGACTGGATAAAGAAGTTGTGGTATATTTACACAATGGAATATTACTCAGCAATAAGATAAAATACAGCACTTTGTGACAACATGGACATTGAAAACATCTTATTAAGCGAAATAAGTCAGACTGAAAGAATCAAGAAACATATGACTTCACTTATAGGTGGAATATAAAGCTGAAAGTAACAAAGAAATACTCATGGACACAGTCAGTGGTTTGGTGGTTGCCTGGGAGTGGGGGTGGGGAGGTGAGGAGGGAGGGTTTGGGGGCAAGGGGAGGGGTCATTAAATGTAAAAATAAATAAATAAATTAATTAAAAAAGAAGTCCCTGTCCCTGGCTACAGACCCAGTGACACTGGCAAAGGGCAGAAGCCCTCCATCCCCATCTCGACTCATATGTCTGCCCTGAGGGGTCAGTTGGGCCCCAAGAGGACACAGGGTTGGAGCCACAGCAACTTGGGCCATGGCTTGGCAAGAACTCAAACCTCCATACTGCAGAGGGCAAAAAGGAAATTGCCCATCTTCTGCCCAGGAAATGAGAGTGCACAGGCGGAGGTGGGGCAGGGGTGTCTTCCATGGGAAGCTTTGGGGACCCTGGCTCTAGTCAAGTTGTAACCGGCTGTGTGAAGCTCTTTCTTCCAGGTTGGAATCTCTGGGACTCTTCCAGGACATCCAAGGACTTCCGAAGGATCAATGGTGGCCCTTCAGGGTTATCTGGGGAGTTTAGAGGGGACATTTGGGGCGTTTCAAGACGTTAGGGGGCCCTTCAGGAATACCTTGAAGGGACAGGAGTTGCTCGCTACAGGGCAATTCCTTCCAGCCTTAGTGGGCGGACAAGCCCAAACCGACCTGGGCCAGATACGTTGTCGAGGTCACTCTATACTTATCAGACACTAGGTAGATCTGCCTGGAGCTGTTAGAAGAGAACCCGGTTAAATTATTTGCGTGAAATATTCTGGAGGAAATAAATGGCAAGTTGGCCCCTCAGGGAGGACAGGCACCAGGGTCTGGAACTGAAGGGCCGGAAAACCCAACGCCCCAGCGTTGTGGACCGGTTTCCGGTGACCAGGCCCACACTAACCCTACCCCGGTCACCGAAAGGTGAAGACTGCCCAAACCCAGACAGCCAGGCGAGGCCGCAGCCCGTAGGTGGCTGCGGAACGCAGTGAATCCTGGGTCCGACGGCCCCTGTACCCCTCACACCTACGTGCGCTCTCCCTCTTTCCCGCGCACTGCGAGATCCAACTGCGCGCATGCGCGACGCCAGTGTTGCCGCTCACAACCGCGCACGCTCCGCCTCTTTTTGGTACCACCCACGGCACACCCATCATTCCGCAACGCGTATGCGCTCTCGCGCACTGCTTGCCGGGAGTTGTAGTTTCAGTGCAGAGGGCCCGGCAAGTCCAGTGTCCTCGCTCCGGTGCCTCGGCGCCGAGCGACGAGGCGGAAGTAGGGTAGCTACCCCGGGGACCGAGGACGCGGGATTGGCGGTCGCTGGGCGCTAGCGAAGGACGTAGGGCTCAGGAAGGGTGCGTGCGCGGCGATAGGGCCCGGGGGAGGAGGCAGCGCAAGGCCAGGCAAAGGGTCCGGTGGTCCAGGCATCTTGACCGGAAGATGCACAAGAGGAAGGGAACCCCGGGCCGAGGTGCCGCCGCCGCCCGCCAGGTGAGTCTGTACCCCTCCTCCAGCCCCACCGAGGAAACCCTCCCTACCCCTGTCACACATTCAGGGGAGAGCCCCACCCCCTGGGGGAACCCGATCTCCACCCCCAGGTGAGCCCCGATTCCCGTCCCCAGGTAAGGTTCGACTCCCAAAGTGCGGCCGACTGGCCCTGGCTTTCCAGGTCCTGGAGTACCGCCCCAGGTCACCTGTTGCCGCAGCAGCTCCAGACAGGAGAAGGGAAGGCCTCAACCTGAGCTAGTAGGAAGGACAGTTTGCTGCTCCGCTGGCCTAAGCACACTTTCATCCACCAGGCCAGATTCTTTTTGTCCCCATTGTACAGACGAGGACACTGAGGCCCAGAGAGATAAAGATATCTGCTCAAGGTCATAGGAATTAACAGCTTGGTCAGAGCTAAGTGCAGATCCAGCGCAGCTTCCATGCATGAGCCCACAGGACTGTGGCTGGGCCCCTTCTACCTTCTCCACCTCCTCTGCCCCAGGCACCAAGAGAGTGATTTTTTCTCAGCTTTGATGGAGGCGGGTGCTCAGGCCAGACCTTAGTGCCTAGGTGTTAGAGTCTGGTCAACCTGAAGTTCTCTCCTGGCCTCCCCACATTGGCTACTTGGCCTCACAGCCCTCAGCCTCAGTTTCTTCATCTGTAAAATGGAGGCCATAAGAGTCCCTATGTCACAGGACAGTTGTGAAAATTCACTGGGATAGTTTATGGAAAGTGCTAGAACATAGCACTCAATATGTGTTATTATCATCGTTACTATTATAAAGAGCGATACATAATTGCCAACATTTGGCCACTTTTGACCCACAGAAAGGGCAATTTTATATAGTTCAACCTACTTTTATCACATCATGATGGGTCATTAACCAGGATAGGACAGGAAGACAGGTCAGTTACACAGCACAGACCCACTTTCAACATCAGTGTTACTGTCAGGGCTTCTGTTTGCTCTTAACACCTCCAGCCTTCCTGCATGGCCCCCTCTTCTGAGAACACTGGAAGTGTGCAGATGTGCAGAGTGGCTGCGCTTTGGGCAGGGTGTGCGGCCTGCTTTCCTCACTGCACTTGGCTGGCTGGGCATCATGGGTGCGGCCTCAGAGCAGGGAGCTGGGTCTCCCTGCCTGCCCTTTGCCCCATGTTGTTCTATTTCTGAAGGTCTGTCCCATCTCAGAACACCTGTTGCATTCTGGGCCTGTTCCAACCTTCTCGCACTCCCCAGGGAATGGCTTCCCCAGGAGATTTGGGTTCACTTCCTCCTGAGGGGACTCGGGACCCATCGTGGCTGCTTCTGGCCAGGTGGGGTTCATCCCAAGGTGTGACTGGATTATTGCTGTTCCTACAGCTGGGACTGCTGGTTGATCTTTCCTCGGATGGCCTGATGATCCCCGAGGATGGAATTGACAATGAGGAACTGGAGGCCGAGTTTTTGGCTTTGGTGGGGGGCCAACCCCAAGCCCTGGAAAAGCTCAAAGGCAAAGGTGAGACTCTCAAACCATCCCTGGATCATTCTTCAGCTCCTGCTGTGGGTAGCATTCAAAGCTGAGGAGAGTGGAGAAGGGAGACGGAGAAGGTCCCTGCTGGAACCCACAATCTGGGTTAAAGGTTAAGCAATCAACTCTGACCCAGAGTGAGGGTTTGAATTCCAACTCTGCCACTTATTGGCTGTGACTTGATGAGTCAGTTTTCCCATCTATAAAATGGGAATAAACCACACTACATCATAGGAGTTAATCTAGTGTTCATAAAGCACTTTACACAGAACCTGGTTAGTTGTCCAACTCACTGTGCTGTGATCAGGGCAGGGATGGGGAAACAGAGTGATGGGAGAGACTGGTGAGCTGGAGCAGGATTCCTGGAGGAGGCACCCATGAAGGGGAGTGCCCTGTGAAGAGTGGAGGGGCACTTCCGGGAGGGGTCATAGCACTTGCAAAGGCCTGGGATAAATGGCAGCAGGGCACAAGACTGCAGTTTTGAATAGGGTTGGAGCCCAGAGGGTAAGCCATGATACACTTTTAACTAATGCAGCTGTTCTCATTATTCATGGATTCCGTACTTTTGAATTAATCTGGCTATAATTTATTTGTAACCTCAAATCAATTCATGCAACTCTTGCAGTCATTCTTAGACATGCACAGAGCCCTAAAAAATTTGAGCCACCCAACTTGCCCAACATCCCACAGTGAGAAAGTTCCAGAGCCAGAGTTTGAACTCAGGCTTGATAAGGAAGGTTTGAGGCTGGCGAAGTCAGCTGGGGAACAGGATCATGCCTGGTGGCCTGAGGGCAATGGGGTGCCATGAAAGGGCTGGGAGGGTGACATGTTGCCCCACTGCCTGCTACCCTATTCTTTGGGGCTGTGGATGATTGGGACGGGAGACTGGTGACTCTTGAAGGATCTCAGTCCAGCTGGTGCCTCCCCTTGCCACCAGGCCCCCTGCCCATGGAAGCCATTGAGAAGATGGCCAGCTTGTGCATGAAAGACCTGGATGAGGATGAGGAGACAGACGAGGAGGATGTGGAGGCTGATGATGACCTGCTGGTGAGCATCCAGGGTAGGGCAGCGGGCTTTCCCTCCCATTGTTGCCCCATCCATTGGGCCCTCACACAGGCCCCTGGCCTTGTGTCTCTGCAGGCAGAATTAAATGAGGTCCTTGGGGAGGAGCAGAAGACTTTGGAGTCCCACCCTCCAGTGGCCCAGGTATACCTCCGACAACCCTGTTCCCTATAGCCAGGGGTTCAAGGCCCTCCCTTGCCTTTCTTAGCCATGCAGCCTCAGACAGGTGACTAGATACATCTGAGCCCCAATTCTCTGTACAGGAAAAGGGGACAATAAATTCCACTTCATCAGCATGGGGGCAACTGCCCAGGGGTGACATGCCTGGTGTGCACTAGGCCCTCAACCAAGGATACCCTCATGGTGGGCCGAGTTGGGTCACCACCCACCCACACCATTCCCCTGGCCCCTCCAGCAGCTGAAGGCCACAGCTCCCAGCCCCGGGGTGGAGGCCACCTTGCAGGAGAGGTTGGCCCTTTACCAGACAGCTATCGAAAGTGCTAGGCAAGCCGGAGACGGCGCCAAGATGCGGCGCTACGACCGGGGACTTAAGGTGAGCAGGCAGACGGGTGGGTTCCGGGACCCCACCACTGCACTCAGCTCCAGGCTCCTCTGAAACCCGTGTTTATACTTTCTCCTAGACACTTGAAAACCTGCTGGCCTCCGTCCGGCAGGGCAATGCCATTGATGAAGAGGACATTCCACCACCTGTTGCCATGGGGAAGGGCCCAGTGGCCACACCCAGCCACACCCCTCCAGCCTCTGTGAATCTGCTGGCCCCAGAACCTAGGGTTACAGCGGAGGGTCCTTCTCCTACTGCCCCAGCCTCTTCCCTGGGCTTGGCTAAGCCCCAGCTGCCCCCAGGTAGGCGAAGGGCAGGGCTGGGCTGATATAGGATGTTGGGGGATATATTCAGCGGTTGGCCCTTCTGTGGGGGTGCAGGCCCTGAACTGATTGACACCCCTCCCCTTCTCAGGTCAGCATGGCCCTGGAGTTCATTAATAACCTTTTCTCTTGGTGGTAAAATACTTGCCGCCTTAATCATTTTTCAGTGTACAGTTGAGTGGCATTTACTACATTCACAATGTTATGCAACCATCACCTCTATTTCCCATCACCCCTCCCCAAACAGAAACTCTCCCCACTAAACACTAATTCCCCATCCTTCTCCCCCAGCCTATTCTAGTACATTTTGGTTACAGATATATTTGTCTGACTTCTTTCATTTATTATAACATTGCAGCATGTGTCAGAACTCCATTTCTTTTTAGGGCTGAGTGACATTCCCACATATGGAGTTTTATGTGACTGATTCTCAAGTGTTCAGCTTATCTGTCTTCTTTTTTTTTAAAAGGTGCTTATTTATTTATTTATTTATTTATTTATTGTTTTGACAGAGAGACAGAGACAGAGACAGAGAGAGAACTGAACTGGGAGAACTCCCCAGTTCAGCATATGGTTCCGCATGGGCCGGGGCCAGGACTTGATCCTCGGTCCCCGGCGCTGCAAAGCGAGCGCTCAACCCACTGAGCCATCCCGGCTTCCCCTGTCTTTTCTTCTAAAACTCACCTGGCTAGAACCCTTCTGCCTAGAGGTTTGCCTTCCCAACCTCCCCACTTTCGCTCACCCTGCTCCCACTGTGGGAAAGGAGTGCCCACCCTTCTCCCTCCTAGAATCTGAGCTCTGGGCTCTGCTCCAGGGGCAGATGGTCTCAGGTAGAACCAATGAGGTGACATAAAAGGCTGGCCTGAGGTTGAGAATGTGGGCACTGGGTCTTTAAATTCTTATTCACCCAGTTTGGTCTCTAAACTATTGTTTTTGGCAAAGTTCAAGAAGGACTGTTAGAAACTCACCTGAAATTCTCGGCCAAAGCCACTCAATATTTTTTCATGCTGGCATTTTTGACATATAGCTTGGCAGGGATTCAGAGAATTGTGTGACGTCATAATAACAAGACTCCATCTCTTCCCATCTATTTGTTGGTGTGAAGCATATTTTTCTATGCCGTAAAAAAGGGAAGTAGGAATGGAATAAATGGGGAAACAGGAGCTAAATGGGAGGAGGTGGACCCAGCCGCCACCACACTGTCTCCAGGGGCTGCCCACCGACCCACGTGGCCCCCACGCACCTTGCCAATGGGCTCGTACTCGAGCCTTCCTCAGGTCACCTTTGGTCTTAGTCAGGGCTGCGGCCACGTCGTAACGCTCCAAGTGCTCTTCCAGCAAAAGGTGCCTTGCCAATAACATTTTACTCTTGGTATGTAAAAATTATTTATTAAAAAGCTTGAGATATTTAGGCTTTGCTCAATTACATGCTAAATACAATTATGATGATAATTCAACCCCAGAATAAAAAATTTTTAGCTCCAAGACTTGTGACAGGAGATAAAGCCAATCAACCTGCAGACACCTCAGCCTAAAAGCCGTGGGTCCAGTTGTCAGTCTGAGGAAGTACAATATAAGCTGTTTCCCAGGTGTTTCTAGGATTTGTGGCACGGGGTGGTGTGTCTACTGTGCTTTGTTTTTTTATACCAACAGTGGTATCTATCACTTTCAATGTAGAGATACTTCCTCTGAAAATGTATGTACATATTATTTGAAACTAACTTAACATACTGTTTAAAAAGCAGTTCAATCCTGTTTCCCAACTTTGATAATACACCATATAAATGTATTGTGTTTATAAATAAATGTATGATAGGGTGGTCAAAAAAGACTTTCAAGTGCCCACATAAATCATGTTGGGATAAAATTCTGTGAGGGCTATGGATAGAAATAAGAGAAGAAAATGTGAAATTCCCAACTACTAAAAGTAGATGTTGGTATATACTCAAAAGAATTGAAAGCAGGGAATCCTGGGATAGCTTAGCAGGTTGAGCATTTGCCTTGTAACCACAAGGTCCAGGGATGGAATCCCAGCCCCAGCCCGTGCAAACCCATATGCTGAACTGCAGCACAACTGGTAACCGCCAGGATGGTGGTAAAGTTCTCACCTCTCATGCAGGAGACCCCCAGTTCGGTTCCCGCCCCGCGTGGCCCCACATCCACCTGTGTGGAATGAAACTATGTCTCAACTAATGATGTACAACTATGGAGACTGCTCTGGGCCCTCCCTCTTCTCTCTCTCTCTCTTTCTCCTCTCTTACCTCTCAAACAATAAAATATTTAAAAAAAAATAATAATAATTGAAAGCAGGATCATGAAGAGATATTTGTATACCCATGTTCATAGCATCATTGTTCACAGTAGCCAAAAACGTAGAAGCTGCCCAAGTGTCTGGATGAATGGATAAACAAAACATAAATTGTATACCTGTCCGTGCAATGGAATATTATGCTGCCTTAAAAAGGAAGGACATTCTGGCAATGTAGATGAACCTTGAGGATGTTATGTTAGATAAAATGAGCCAGTCACAAAAGAACAAATACTGGGGAAAGCCGGGACGGCTCAGCGGGTTGAGCGCTCGCTTTGAGGCCATGAGGACCGAGGATCGAATCCCGGCTCCGGCCCAGGCAGGACCCA
>PVKE010024809.1:0-23522 GCA_004027555.1 Craseonycteris thonglongyai
CAATTTCATAGAACCAAAGGGAACAATTTTATGTTCTACTTGTAAGTATTCACTAGTTTATTTACCCAATCAGTAATAGAATAAGGATTCTTATCTCTTAATTAACATAATATGATTATAAATATTCCATTATATTAAAATGAATTGAGCATACTAATGTTCCTTTTATTCTTTTTTCAAACTGTGCTTCCATAAGCACCTTCTTTTACATTCACATTACATCCCTTTCTGATATCTCAATGCTGAAACATAGGAATTTCAATTGCAGAAAACTTTCAAAAAGCAATTGTGACTCCTGTTAAAGTCTTTAACAGGGTAAACTTCAACTTTTTCTTTTAATAAGCATGTAAATACTTTCCTTTGAAATATAACACTGACTAAATTACCATAATATTAAAGCATGAAAGTTATAATTAATGCCACTTTAAAATGACCTCACATCATTATGAGATATGTAAGAAACCAAAAATAAAGTGATCACATTTTGAGTGAAACATTTACAGCTATCCTAGTAATACACACCAGTTTTCCTGTCATGGCATTGCATGGCAGAGTATCTGAAAGACAACACTTACTTTTATTAGAATATTAAACTTAAAAGGATAGCCTTTAAAATGCCAGAGTCAAGATATGGGACTGTTTTGGGACAGGAAGTAAACGAGGGGCCAGGAAAATGACAGATTCTTCCTGATTAGTCTTTACAGGGCAGTAGGCCTGATATTTATATTTGGTACCATCATCCTGAAATAAAGTTATCAGAACATGTAATTATCTGTCAATGTTTATTATGCTGGTGAGCATGTTTCTATTTTCTTAAACCTTATGAGCTCTTAAAAGTTAAGGTAAGGAAAACTCTGAAAAAATTTAATAGCTCTAACATTGAGACTGACCTTTCCTTTCCTCCCTTCCTCCCTCCTTCCCTTATTTTCCTCCTTTTTTAATAGTGATGGATCTGTAC
Organism: Craseonycteris thonglongyai; assembly: GCA_004027555.1. Lineage (NCBI taxonomy): Eukaryota > Metazoa > Chordata > Mammalia > Chiroptera > Craseonycteridae > Craseonycteris > Craseonycteris thonglongyai. The sequence goes on from PVKE010024809.1 coordinate 959, forward strand.
ATTATTAAAACAAATGGATTTAGCAAAGTAATTTCACAAGTACTAATTTTAGGGTAAAAATATAATTTTGTTGGGGATCCAGGATAGCTCAGCAGGTTGAGCTCTTGCCTTGCAATAGTGAGGTCCGGGTATTTAATTCTGGACCCCGCCCATGCAAACCTCTATGCTGAACTGTGGTAACCCCCTGGCATGGCTGGGAAGGTTCTCACCTTCCATGTGGGAGGCCTCCAGTTCAGTTCCCACCCTCCGTGGCCCTACATCCACCTGTGTGGAGTGAAAGTATATCACAACTAATGATGTACAACTACGGAGACTGCTCTGGGCCTTCCCCACTTCTCTCTCTTTCTCTCCCCCTACCTTCTATCAAACAATAAAATAAATCATATATATGCACACACACACACACACACACACACATAATTTGGTCATTAGTTTACAAATATAATTATCAGATATTTATGTACTTACTAAATACATAAAAAACTGCATCAGAAATTTTAATGTAATTACACTTTCTGCCATTGAGAAATTTTGAATTCTGTGGGAAAAGTTGACTTGTAAATATATAAAATAAATAATACTATAATACAGTGTGTGGAGCTGGATCCCTGAGACTCATCAATAGTAGAGCCATGAATAGTGGAGATAAAGAATAGCAGGAGGAGTCAACGAGGTGATGAGTCTTATAATCTGAGGAGCAGGAAAACTGGTGCCATCTTTATAAAAAATACTTTATATACAAGTGAAAAATATAGTCTAAAATATTGTCAGTTTGCAGTGGGAAAATGAAAGAAACTAAAATGGGAACTGGAAAGAATTAAGTTGATTCAAGCTAAATATAATAGCTTAATGTCCTTTGACATACTTTTCTCAAGTAAATATAAGAATGCTTTTTTTTTTTAAAACCAATCGCCTAGTATATATGGTAGTTATTTTTGTTTTGTTTTGTTTGTTTTTCTTGTCCCAAGATAAAAATATGCCGTGAAGTTTCAGGTAATACATCTGAGTTAGATTTGAATGGTTATTTATACCATTAAAAGTATCACATATGAAACAAATTATCTTTGGAAATGGTCAAATCTGTTGGAGACCATCTTGCTCCATTGATTAATTAGGCTTTCCAAACTCCACTTTGTCATCTATATAAATTATGGTCAATGGAGGTGAAGTTTTGTAAAAAACAAACAAACAAACAAAAATAAAAACAAAAAAGTTAAAATTACAAAATATGGACCCACACTTGCCTATGTTTGTGGGGAAAGACATAGTTGGGTTTTCCTGGGATGGATTATTTCTATATTTCATATATATTGTAATATGTATTTCATATATATTATAAAATGCTAATGTTATGGTACAAGAAGTACATTGTACAGGACTGAGCATAGAAAAAGTAATTTTTGAGAAAGAGAATATTATTCACTAGGAATCTTATATACTTTTATTTCTGTAATAAGTATGTAGTACGTAAGTACATGATGGATTGGACAACTTTATGTTATGTTAAAGTACTGCACTTTATATTTTCCAGGAATGTGGTGGGATGATCTTTCTAAAACAGCAATGATCATGAATGCAAGGAATCAGGAGGTTAAAATTGTCCCGTTAGGCATAATTAAGTGAATTATATAGAAAAACAAAAATCACCACTTATTTGAACACTAGGCTTAAAATGATTTAACAAGTATATAAGATAATATTGAAGGCAATAATATAACTTAACGCATTGTTCTCCATGGCTGCTTCCTTGCCTTCGTGCATTTCAATGGAAACCACTTCTTTTTTCTACTTTCATTGATTGGTCTCCCCTGACCCATGTTCTGGGATCACATTTCTACTCATCCTTTACAGTTCGGCTCAAGGATTATTAACTATCTTCTTAGGAATAAGTTCACATGTATTCTTCATGTGAGCTTTAGGAAGTACAAGTATGCCTGTTAGTACAGTAGAAATTAGCCTACAGTGCAGATTAAAATTGTCTATTAAATAAAAGATTATGCCAAAAATCATAAAGGTAACCTCACATGGCTATCTGAACTTCTACATACCTCATTACATGCTTGTTATTCTCAAGAAGATTGAGATATCCAAATTAATTGTAGTATTTGCCTGGCTTCCCAAATGACATTTGTGTCTCTGTAGGCAGGAAAGTAAGCTACCTATGTTAACCTAAGGGATTTATGTTGAGGAGCAAAAAAATAAAAAAAATAAAAAATAAAAACAAATAAGGATAATATGATGGCAGAAGTTAAAACCAAAAAGTTACTTTCAAAAGGAAGTTTTAACTGAAAAATAGTTGGAGAAAACAAAATTTGCTCCTCTAACCTGTATAACAAGACTTCAAAAATATAAGAAACTATAAACATTACAACACAGAATGTGATCACATAAATGTAAGGATCAATGTGATGTGCATGGGTGATCCTTAGAGTAAAAATTTCTAATGAAAGTTCAACAAGAAAAAAAAAATCTAAGTACATGTATTTTAAAAACTCTTCAGGAAGCATGAGTTTTAAATTCAAATTAATTGTGAGTGAGTGTGTGTGTGTGTGTGTGTGTATTGCAGCTGGTGAAAGAAAATAAAAATACCTTGAAGGAGAGAAACATACAGAATCCCAAAGGTGAAGGATAAATGTACTCTGAGGAAACCAAAATTGCCGAAAGCGCTGAAGTTGAGAGTACAGGGAGACCAGGAAGGAAAGGTAGTCTGCTGAAGGGAAGACCAGTATGACTGAATCACTTTAAACAAACAATGTGGGGGAGAAGATGAGGTTGTAAAATGAGGCTGTGATCTGATTTTGTACTTTATAGAGCTAGGTAATTCACAAAATGTTCTGTTTTTATTCTGAACAAAGTAAAATACTAATGTAGTTTTGAAAAAAGGGTGATACATAAAGGGTGTCCCAAAATTCACGCAAGATTTGAATTTTGTGTCATTTGTGCGGTAAAGTGTGGCCAACGAAAAAAAAGACAGCGTGACAGCTGACAGTTCAGGGTTATTAAAAATGGAGTGCTACATGAAAGAACAATGCATTTTCATTGTTGGGCAAAGAAAATTTACAATTTTTAATTATAAACCTGTGTTTTCTATCAAAATTAATTCTTGCGTGAATTTTGGGACACCCTTTAGTTGAATATCCATCAATTGATCCATCCATTTCTTCATCCAGCCACCCACCATTTATCCAGCTCAGAATTTAGTTTTACCTAAAATGGGAGTGGTGGACATAGATATAGGTAGATAAATTTGGGAAGTAAATAGATATAAATTGCATTGTGTTAACCTTTTAATAAAGATGAAATACACAAAGAAAAAGGAAGGAAGGAAGGAAGGAAGGAAGGAAGGAAGGAAGGAAGGAAGGAAGGAAGGAAGGAAAGAAAAGGTAAGGCAAGGCAAGGCAAGTCAGGCAAGCAGGCAGGAAAAGACATTCTAATAATTTTGATTTATCCTAGACAATGTACCAAAACAAAGGGAGAATTTCAAAAACAAAAGAATCAGAGAATTGAATACTGTCTTTCTGTTTTTCTCTGTTGTGCTCAGTTTCTCTGTCTTTGTGTATATATATATACAGAAGGTGCCAAAAAAATGTATACACATTTTAAGAAAGAAAAAAACTGTATTAAATTTCTTAATACTCAATATGTGCTGATAACAAAAGATGAATACAAGTCATGTTTGACTTTTTCAATTATAAGAGGTGCTCCAAGTGGTTACCCTCAGTATTTATGTAATACATAGATAACATCTCATAAAATGTGTGTACACTTTTTGGCACCCCTGGTGTATCTATATCATCTATATGTATATGTATATCATCTATATTTATATATCTACCTAGGCTGTCTGGAACAAATCCTGCCAGAAATGCCTTTATTTTTCATATTACTGAATATTTTCTGGACATATATATATATATATATATATATATAATTTCTTCACTAATATTTTCTGTCTTCTTGTGAAGATCTCCAAAAGGCCTAGCTTAGGTCAAATAGCTGTTCTGGGCTAATCAATGAATTGGTGTGTGCATTCAGGGAACTATAGTATAGATTGATCAATCATGTCATATGTCCACTTTTAAGTGTAAGTGGACAATTTTCACATTTAAAAGGCCACCTCACAAAGTCAATTCTTATTACAGCATGGGGAATAATCAGTTCTGCATGAAAGATTCAGGGAAGTCTTGCCTAAGAAGTGAAATCTGAGCTGGATAACTCAGTCCAACTCAATATGCATTGAGGGATTATTAAATTCAAGGTACTCTGTCTGCTAAGGTGCTGTGAAGCATACAGAAGTGAATAAAATACAGTTTCTTCAATACAGGGATTTACAATCTAATGAGGTGACAGATATATATATACATACACACATACACATAAGCCTCTCTGCAAGTTCTCTTGACATCAGTAAGTTTAATCCTGAGACATACTGGGAAATCAGGCATTCTTAAAAGTCTTAGCCATTATAACATTTGCAGGAGTGCCTTGGGAGGAGTCAGCTAGATAAAAATTAGCCCATTGAGGATGGACTTAGCTATAAATTGGCAATGTATTCATTCAATACTCAGTTATTGACCTACCATGGGGTAGAAACCCTACCTGTCTTGTTCCCCTCGGTAACTATAAGATAAAGCAAAACTATGGGCTTATAATAGGTTTTCACAAAATGTTTATTGAACAGATTTTCCAAAGTAGAATTAAAATGCAGCCGAAAGAGTACAGTTCACACAAGAATATATAGCTGGTAATGACCATGCTTAAATTATAATACATGTCTTTTCAATTTCAAAATAAATGTGTTTTTCTGTATAGCGTTTTTTCTCTAGAATTACACCTCTCTAGAATTATTATTGAAGCTCTAATATATTCTTAGATTCACATTCTACTCTACTTTCTTTTGTACTCCTTATATATGAGCTGTCTAAAGTAACATAAGAGCATACCGTTTGCATGTAATGCTTTTCTGTGGGGTGTTCATGACAGTGTTCTGAGTAGCCTGGACACTAAGCGTTGACATTCTTGAGTGATGCTGTGCAATATAATTGTATAAGTAAATTTATCTAATCAAATCACAGTGGATTGACTCCAATTTTATAGGTACAGTTTCTACTTGTGGCCTCCCCCCAAAAAAAAATCTATAAAAAACATATTGTCTTTATATTTTACATTACTGTTAAAAATCTGTAGACTAGCCTTCAATATTAACCAAATAACAATACAAAAAAGATAAATTAGCATTTTTAAAGAGATGTGTAAAAAATAATGAAGACCACACATTTGAAACTCAGATACGTAAGCAGGAATCCTGGGTTTACTCCGCTTCTAGATTGTGCAACCTTGAGAACCTTCCTTAACATTTCCAGATCTTTTGGTGCTCATGTGTGTACTATACCAATGTCACAGGGTGTTTACTATCATTATATAAGGTATACATTTTGGGGGCCAACCTGTCATTATTAAATCTGTAACTGCTTGGATCCCCTTAGGATTCTTGGTCATACTTCCAATAGTCAGTGCCATATCATTATATGAGTGATATCCTTGGCTTGCTGTTACCAACAATTTTAATCTACAGATAGGACAGAAGTGACTGGGAAATAAATTCCCTGCAGAGGACAGATCTTCAGCAATGCCTGACTGATGTTGGATTACATATATTTCTCATCCCATTCCTTTTGGCCACAGTATATCTCAGGCATGTATTCTGTATCATTTCCCACAGTGGTAATGCAAGGATTACTTCATGTCCCTGGCTGCATAATGAATTCTTCTTGGCTGTATCCCATTCTCTGTAACACCCCACACACCTGCCAATATACTTTGACCACCCCTCCAAATAAACCATGGCTTAATAACTTCTGATTCTAAAGGGTGTCCCAAAATTCACGCAAGAAGTAATTTTGATAGAAAACACAGGTTTATAATTAAAAATTGTAAATTTTCATTGATTAACAATGAAAAATGCATTGTTCTTTTGTGTAGTGCTCCATTTTTAATAACCCTGAACTGTCAGCTGTCTTTTTTTGTTGTTGTTGGCAACACTTTACCACACAATTGACACAAAATTCAAATCTTGTGTGAATTTTGGGACACTCTTTACTTCTGAGGAGAAGTGAACCAAAACAAAAAATAAATCTTCAGAAAGAACTCAGTACAAAAGCCTCTTGCAATAATATGCCATCTCTCTGCCACCCAACACACCCATTTTTCTTTTTTTTAAATAGGGATTGCACATTTACTAATTCTATGACTTTTGACACATCATCAAATTTTCCTGAGTTGGTACTTCATCTGTAAAACAAATGCATTAATATTTCAAACTACAGTGGCTTAACTCTTATGAAAAAAATGTATAAAAACTGAACAAATTCATATAAATTTCTATTTGGTGCTCCATAAAATTATTACATAGTGCAAAAAAAAATCTATGAGTGCAGGTGACAGCATGATAAATAGATGAAAATATCTTACATATTTGTACATTAAATCTGCATTGCTTACCAGTGTGAGTTGCTGATACTTTTTCTTTGCATTACTCATTCTAGTCAAGTAAAGCAAATGCTAAATCACATCATAAGACACCAGGAATAGCAGGAAAACCACCAAACTCAGTAGAGTCAAAGAAAAGTTTAGAAGCTGAAACACAAAAATGATTCCACGTACACTCTCTCTGTTACCAGAATAATTACTTCTGGCCCATCCTTTCTTATATCTCATTGAGTCAGTGTTCTGTGTATTTTTACCTTGATCTCTACAAAACTGTCTTATTTGGCAGATGAATATTGGACATCTACAACATCTGAAAGTATGCACTAAACTTTGATGAGACAAAGACAACTAATACATAAACACAACTTCTAGATAATATAATGGCTATTTGTCTACACTATCCCCAGCTTAAATATTACTTGGCTACAATTTTCATAGCTTCCTGTTGATATCACATTTTTCTGAGCTGATTTTAGCTATAAATGAATCTTTAATTCTAAAACTTAGTCTTACATTTTCTATTACTTGCTTATCATATCATATTATTAAAAAGAATATATATATTATATGATATTATATACATATGATATATATATATATATCATGAGAAACAAAAAGTTAACACTTTTTGTTGTTAAATTTATTGGATGACGTTGGTTAGTAAAAATTACACAGATTCCAGGTATACAATTCTACAATACATCGTCCGTTTGTTGCATTATGTGTTCCCTTCACATATTCTTGCAAAGTTAGCTTCTTTTTGGAAAATTCCTAGCTTGGGGGACTTCTTTTTATTTGATTTTTAAAAACTGTAATTAATGCGATTAAACATAAAGAATGCCGGGGGTTACACAGTGATGTACCATATGGAGAGAAAAAATATAAGAATTATTTATCTCTTTATTATTTACTTAAATTTATTATGTCTTTGTACAATATAAGAAAAAAAGTGGCTTTGTGCAAGTCAAAATTGGATTTACATGGATTGATCTGTATAATAAAGATTCTCTGCTAGAAAACAAAACACTAAGATATTTAGCCTGAAAACAGTTAGCTAAATTGTTGTTCCTAAAATATAAATGCTAAACAATTGGAAAAATATGCATTACATGATTAAATCTACAAAAACTAGCACATGATAGCATTCTATTATATTTTCAAGCTTATAGATCAATAGAAATTAAATATTGGAAATTTCATATGGTTCAAACTAAACACCAATAAATGTATGGTGAAATCATAAATCAATGAATGAACAATGGACTGGAGTTATACAGTAAATATCCAAATTGAAAAATCCTCTACATACAGCAGTGTTTTTAAGGACTTGTAGAGTGATACATGTGCCAAGTGGTATAGAGAATTAGTAGCCAAATACTAGGAGACACACTCCTCTAAGTTACAGAACCTGCATTAATTGATAATTTTCTTTTGTAAGGAAATGAATGAAAAGTTCTAATGGAATCAGTCAGAGAGGAGTCTTTAACAAAATTCATGTGTAAGTTAATAGCTTTAATGGAAAACTGTCAACATTTAAAAGGCCTGTCATGATAGAGGGCTTGATTTTATAATTTCCATAAACACAAAACTTCTGCTGTTGTGTGGCCCCAATATCTTCAACACACAGCTCCCAAAGTCAAAATTGTGCTCTCCATCAAGGAGGCAGGAGAAAGAGCAAGGAAGTGCGCCAAACCTGGGAGTCCCGCTCATCTCCTCAGCTCTCATTCCATTGGGTACAACTCAGTGTACCCAAACAAATCAAATGTTGTGGGCACCTCGTAAATGTAGCTTAACTCTTGTACAGGTAGAAAAGAAAGCTGGTTTTGGTAAACAGTAAGCTTTACCCTAGTTTCTGCTATATTGTAGTTAGTGATAGTCATGCACTGTTTGCATTACAATCTCAGCTAATTGTTGGTGAGGACTTTATTTCTTAACAGATTGTTGTACTTTCCTTTGTGCTTTTTTTGGAGGGGGTATTTAAAAATAATTTACATACAATAAAGTGTGAGTTTTGGCAAACACACACACATTCATATATCTATCAACACAATCACCGTATATAGGAGTATCTGAATCAACTCAAATTCTCTTATGCTCTTTTGCATTCGCCTTTCCTATCCCCAACTCCTCTCAACCACTGACTGGTTTGTTGTCCTTCAGTTTTGTTTTTGTTTTTGTTTTGTTTTTTCTTCAGTTTTGATTTTGCAAGAAATCTATAGGAAAAGAATTATACAACATGCATTTCACGTTTGGCTTCTTTGAGTATAATGAATCTGAAAGTTGTTTATATTTTTTCTCAATAGGTTCTGCTCGGTAATATTCAATTGCATGAATCACCATCCAGTTATCCATACACCAGTTAAAGGGATAGGCAATTATTATGAATGAAGGTATTATAAGCATCCACAGGTAACTTTTGTCTTATCTTGAATAACCAATATGATTGCTGGCTCGTTAATGGTAAGGATGTAACTACATAAAAAACTGCCAAATGGTTTTTGAAAGTGATTTCATTATCTTTATAGGTAATAATGTTAATGCAAAAGAGTAACACATGGAAGGATACATCATTTCTATTTAAGCTATACTATTTCTTGAACCAACTTGTTAAATATGCAAATCATACAGTTCCTCCCAAAGGTACCATTTAGTCTTAATTTTGTTGTCTGATCTTGGGATTTAATTTTATTTTGAAGCATATAGATTAATTTTTCTTTGATCCCACGTGTATGAAATGCCCATATAGCAAGGAAAAAATGTATTTCCTAGACCATTTGAAACATTTTGACAAATCAATTCTAATTAAGTGGATATAAAATAAGGGTCACAGAAGTAAACAAACACTCATTAAAATTAATCGTAGGAACATGTTACTATGTCATCTTAGACATCTTTCAAACATCCTAAAAACTGAAAAGGCATTCACAGTAGCACATTATCCCTGCAGGCAAATTCTCTAGGGCTGCTAATGGTGTCTTGCTAATTGAGGAATGAAAAGCTTCTCCACATTTATAGCTTATTCTTATGAGTAACTGTAAGAGAAAAAATCAGCCATATTTGTAGAAATGATGTAGAGTGGAGATACTAATCTACTAACAGTTTCAAGACTGTTTCTTTCATTGACTTGTCTTTCTTTTTCTTAAGGTAAAGTTATAAAACTGGCAAACTTCCATGGAGAATTACCAGTTACCATTTTAGTCACACTGTCCCCCACGCTCTTCCTTCATGCTTTCAACCTCACTCCTGCCTCTGAGTCTTTGCAATTAGAATTCCCTTGGTTCTGGACAATTCTTTTTATATCCATGTGGCCTGCATCCTCATTTGTCCATGGCTCTGTTCAAATGATACCAAATGATGTCAGAAAAGTCATCCTCTTATATCAAACAATGTAGTTAAATTTCCTTTAAAAAATGATCACCCATGTATTTACATTTTATTTTACTTCTTAGCACTCTTCATGCCCTAGCAGATATGATTTCATGAATTTAGTTTGCATATTAACTGTGTTCTATAGCTTGCCTTCATAGGTCCTTATAAAAATTCATGAGTTTGCAAGTTTGTGAACTTACAATGCAATGAAGTACCATGAGAGTTCATGAGTTAAATGCTGCCTTCTTGAAGGCCTATTTATTGAATAGATGGATAAATAAGTAAGATAACTATGTAATATAGTTATATAAATAATTCCTAGTAATATACAAAGTAATTTTACACAAACACTTATGGCTACTCCTAATCATATTTTCTGATATAACATCCTATTGACTCAAGTAAGCCATTGAATGAAGGGGTTTCATGAATGTTTTAATTAAAGTTATAGTTATTGAATGTCCTTACTATCTGCAAGATGCTGGTAGTTCCAATTGGACTCAGTATTGAACAAAATAGTTACAGTTTAGCTAGATGAATAATTACATAGATAGTTATAATAAATTTTTAAAATTGCTAAGGAGGAAAATGTTTAAATTGTTATGAAAGATAAACGAAAAAGATGTGATTTTGTTTATGACTCTGGAAGAAAGTAGAGCAACATTTTTTTGTTGTATAAGGGTAAAACAGAGTAAGTCAGAAAGAGGGTATGAAAAGCATTGCAATCAGCATTCTGTGGGGGGTAGGGACTGAATCAAGGCTAGTGGGCTGGGCAGTATCATGTGGAGGTAGGAAGCATAAATCTTTTCTCAATAGAGAAATGTTCTCTCATTCCAACAGCTACTGAATTGGTTAGATTGATTTAACACAGGATGTGTGTGTACGTGGGTGGGTGTGGAAGCCATACTCAGGATAGAAAAGCAGGGACTATTAAATGTACTACTGTGTTAGTAGTACAGTTCAAAAGAAATGGTAAGTTAGAAATTATATTTGAAGAAAAATGTATCTTTGAGAGAACAGTTTTTAATCAGATTTAGCAAAGAAGAAACCGTTACATGAAGACATCAAATGCCATTTAGATATTATTAAACTTTTCCACAAAATTAAAAAATTAAGCGTATAATATATTTAAAATATACTAGGTACTCATCACCTAGTTTCAACAGTTTTTAGCTCATAGTCAATTATGTCTTATTTAGCCCTACTCTGACCCCATCTATCCCAGACAGGAATGAATGTGAAACAGAAAATCTCACAAAGGATGGCATTTATTCTGTATATCTCTCAGTATACACATACAGTGTTGTTTTAGAAATCATATACCATATGATTGAGATAAAACATGTATAGGTATCTTGCTATTTTTGAAGATAACAATTTTGTAACATTATTTTTTATATAAAAAAATGCAGTCCTCTAAATTATAATTTAAAACTTAATGTAGACCCACGAATTGATCACAGAACACTATTTTCACCATGCTTACTACATCATCCTCATTTAAGGTTAAAGGAAATACTGAAAAACTACTGATTTGGGGCTGAAACTTATTGAATGCGGTTCATACAGTTTGATTTTACAAATACCTTTTAGAATATGTGAATGCACTTTTCCTTTCAGGTAAATTATATCCAGGTACCAGTACACCTTTAAGGATTTTCCAAACTGGTCTGATTATTATGGATTAATTCCCTTTTCAATAAGGAGAAACGTGTTGATGAGTGTGTTCATTACTTCAAATTGTAGCATTCAATATTTTTTTTTTAAGATTAATTTTATTGATTTTTGACAGAGAGAAACAGAGACAGAGAGAGACAGAGAGAAGGGGGAGGGCCCAGAGCAGCCTCCACAGTTGACATTAGTTTTCCATATGTTTCACTCCACAGGTGGGCATGGGGCTGCACCGGCAAGAACTGAACTGGGGACACACCCCCGTTCAGCATGTGGGTTCGCATGGGCTGGGGCCGGGATTCAATCCCCGGCCCCCGGGGCTTCAAAGTGAGCACCTGAGCCATCCCAGCTTTCCCACATTCAATATTTTTAAATTCTATGGGAACAAGATAGCATAATTGAAGGTACCAGAAAAATAACTTTTAGAAGTATTGAGAATAAAGTTAAAAATTTAAACCAACAGAAGATGATATGAAATCCAAGATGGTTCTACTTACCAATTTCTAAATATTCATGCAAATTATCAATAATTTTAAGACCTAAAAAGTACAGATGCTTTCTGATCAATCAAGTAAGTTGAGAAAGATGAGGACTTTCATGAGTGGTCAGAAACTCCATTTATCTAGACATGAAATGTCTTCTAAAATAATATGTGATCTTTCAAAAATAAATGGTTAGAGAGGTGTTAAGAAATTAGTATCATAAAACAATTGCCCAAATATTTCCTTAGATTGCCATTTGTTCCTTTTAAAATTTGATTACATCAACCATACCATCTAGTTTACTCCCCACGCAATCTTTTCATCAATTATGTATTTATTGAATACAATATGTGGTCAAATATTTCCTGTCATTTGCTCTCCTTTCCTGCCAATGAGCTCTGGTCATGTCTGGCCAGGTTCACATAGACCAATTTAATTTATTCTGAATCCCAGTCAAATTCAATTCTCTTCTTAATATTTTTACTTCCATACAAACTGTATTATATAAAAAATTGCTTAATTCTTTTCCAGAAACATTCAGCCTCCATGTTTTTAGTTGCCCAATAACCTTAATACCTATAAATAAAAAAATAATAATCTGATCCTTGTGAAAATTAGTTGGGAAAATTGTGACTATTGCAATAGATGTCAAGACTTCTATGATATGGGAGAGAGATCAGGCTCAAATCCAAATAGAACAAGAACAAGAGAGGCTTTATGTCCAAGGAACATAGACAGTCAGAGGATCAAAAATTAATAAGAGGAGAGAGACATCAGGCACAGATCGGAAAATTCTTACCAAACCAGACTCACCATATTCTTACTGAGTACAAGCTTGGATGATTAGGTATCAAGAGTGGAGGATTCTCTCTAACCTGACTTAGCAGAATTTTCGATAAAACTGGGCTATTTAGGCTACGTAAATGGGGTTAAAGGGGAGGCCTAATTGAGAAGAGAGCTTAGAGTATCCTGATGAATATTTGGTCAAATAGACCATCTATCTTATAATGCCATATATAATATCATTATGAATTATGTTTTTCTGAGTTAAAAAAGTGAATTTAAAAATAAATTATAAATATGAATCACATTCATATTTGGGGAATTTACTTTCTCTAATTAGCCTTTTAGTGGTATTCTGGTTGAATTCGTTTTTCATGTTCATTCAGAGACCTACTTCTTATAGTGTCATGTGTCAATTTGTTGAGTTTCTGGAAGACTATTTTTTTCTTTGGTATGAAAATCTAAATCAAAATATAGTCATTTACTATGCAAACATATATTTTTCTTTGAATCACAAAACTATAAGATAACATATAGGGGATTTAATCAGCAACCAGTGTATTTATGAAATAAAAATATAAATTATATAATGATTTTAGTTGTTAAGACATTTTATCATTCATGTATTACTCAGTTACTAAAAAATATACGCATGATCAAAAATAACGCAAAAAGTGTCCATGCATTAAGATAAATAATAAACAAAGCAAATACTTTGAATCCCTAATTAATCTTAGGCATTGTGTTAAGAAATTGGGAAATATAAGCTAGTAAGATAGACTTGCTTACTGTCTACAAGTACATCACACTCTACTGAAGGAGATCATAAAATAATCATTTTCATAGACTTTTTGATATTGTTATTCATTTTTTTAATTTTAAGTTTACTTGGCTCCATTCCAAGGATCTAAAAAACTTCATGAATTTTCCACATAATGGCCCAGTGTGCCCTCTGAGTTAACAACTCTTGCAGTTATCTGTATCTGCTGAGAGGTTAATTGCTCTTAATTTACTTTGGTGCTTTAGTAAAAAAACACGAAATCATCGATTTAGCGAGAAAACCCAGTTATTTCTCTTCTCATTTTGTTCTTGCTCATAAACTCACTGTATACCTCTGTTTCTCTTTGACTATAAAGTATGAATTTAGTCCAATCTGAGTTCAATAAAGACATATTTCATTTATAAATTATTTTGAAAAATTACATTTTTCAGCCTTAGTCCTCTTATCTGTGAAAAGAGTGGAAATAATGACAGTTTCATAGCATTATTTACAAAACTGATGTAATACCTGAAAAATAATTCAGACAGGTAATCCAGGAAATAATAGAATCCCAAGTGATAGTTAGGTTTCCTTTTTTTTAATGGAGTTAACTCATCACTAGTTCTTTACTACCAATATTTCATTTAAGAAAGAGTTGTGCTATAATAGAAAGGTGTTACATTGAGGATAACAAAAATAATTATAAAGATTGATAAGAACAAATATTCTGAATTTCTACTGTGTTCTAGGCACTTTCTAACCTTGGACAACAAACCTAATATTGTGTACTTTAAGTTTATTTGTCTTCAAAATGAGTAAATTAGCAACTATTTTAATTTCTGCATGGACACCACCTCTATATAATATTAATATGAATTACTGAGGTGGAGAAAAACAGAGTTTTTCATAGTTTAGTAATTTGGGAATTGATAGATGAAACCAAATTAAGCATCTTTTCTCTCTCTCTCTCTCTCTTTTTTTCTCCCCCACCCCTCCCTTGATTTAAATACACTGGATCCCCACCTATTAGCCACATAAGCTTGGGAAATTTGCTTAATCTGTCTCACTTTGATTATCATTAAAATACAGAAGAGAAAAATCACAGAAGAGTATTGTACAAAAAAGAATTAAATAAAATCTGTAAAGTGCACAGAACATATAGAATTGAATAAACCTGTTTGCAATGATAGTTTTTGTTATTAATAGTATTTTAATTAGTCCTCACCTCATCAAAGATAGGTAATATTAAAAAAAAAAAAAGATTATTTTTTCCTCTGCCTTTCTGGAATAAACTAGGCAGCTTTTCAAAAAGTGAGAACAGCTTTCTCACTCTATCTGATATTACCTTACCTTCAAGTTCTAAGTCTAAAAGTAGTACTGTCTCAGCTGGAGAAGTTATACAGCCACCAGTAAACATTTAGAAGTCAAGTAACCATTTCTTCTAACATCAGCCAGGTAGGAACTGATTTACCTTAACAGTACACAGGAGGATAGATAGATAGTATCCTAGTGGCTTTAAATTACTAAATAAAACCAATTGGGTTACTATACCCAACCATATAAATTTAGTACATAGATAGATAAAATGCATGCCTAAATTTAGAATTGCTTTTTTGCAATTTGGAATATACATGTGTATGATCAAACAAGATGTAAATACAAATTTATTAATTTTTTAGATAATAAACTATCATATTAGACAACTTCAAAAGATAATAGCAAAAATATTTAAGTAAGGACACATTATTGAACTATATACATACTTCACACAATAACTACATTGAAAGAAAACATTTGAATACAAAAATATGTGACCATATCCAAACATTTCAGTACTTTAAATTGTATCTTTAATTTTGCAGTATTTTAAATTTCAACTCTAAAATTATTTAATTATAAATACTTTTAGATTTCCCATAGTAGACTAATTCCTAAAATATGCATTTGCCAGCATTTTGATCTTTGAAATAACAATGGCAAACACACCCAAATGTAAAGTTGGAGCTTAAAATACTTTGAGCAATAGAATCATCACTAGAATAAATACCCAGACATCTAGATGCCTTACTTACAGGTAAAAATGATTTGGAAATTATGAATTACATTATGTTTCTTTTAAAAGCACTTACATTATGTTTTTATGTAATTGTTGCAGTAGCATGGGAGGGGCTGAATATTTTGGAGCCTAGTCTTTGTGACCTCGGAAACCTTTCAAAGACCTTCTGAGCAACAAGCTCCTAGTTTTTAAAATGAAAATGATATCTAATTTGAAAAGTTGTTTGTTGTAAAATTTAGTGAGATATGTAAAGCAATTGGCACATAAATATAAACCTGATATTTCTATCTAAGCACCTATGTGAATGGTAATGGCACTTTTTGACTGAGGCATGGCAAAAGATGCCACCTCAAAATATACCACTTTTAGCATATTGATTATTTTGATTTAAAGTCACTTAAGAAACAGTCAATGAAAGGACACTCTGACCCTCCTTTGTTCTTGAAGCAGGACATAAATCTCCAGTTACCCTCCCTCTACCAGGAGAGAGTGAGACATCCTTATCACCAGACAGAGAATTCAGGGCGGAGAAGGCTATATAAATAAATGTTACTTCTCTACTAAATTACTATCCTGAGTTCAGGCCCTTTGTCTTGTCAGCACAAATTTATTGTTTCTTTGTCTAAAAGGTATAAAAGCTGCCTGTTTTGGTCACTTATTTGAGTCTCATATTTTTATGAGTTTTCATAGGCACAACATTAAATTTGGTTTTTCCCTGTTAATCTATCTTATGTCAATTTAACTATTAGGCCAGACAAAGAACATAGAAGAGAAAAAGGGCAGTTTTCTTCTCCTTCATGACTATTATTACCTCCAGGGAGAGAGAAGAAAGTGTCTGAAGGTTGATAAATAACCAATGGCTAATGATTTCTCAATCATGCCTGTGTAATGAAGCCTCATAAAAATGAAAACAGAGACACCCAGAATATCACAAGCATACAAACAGGTAGATTCATAGACCTTCCAAGTTGGTGAACCAGAACATATCCACATTCACTGTGCCAGGCCCCTAAATTCATAGGGACAGTAGTAGCTCCTCCATTTGGAAGCAGTTTCATCTGGGTGTTGATTTGTATCTTTTAATATCATTTGTAATAAGCTTTATGGTAAGTAAAATGTTTCTCTGAGTTCTGTAAGCCATTCTAGCAAATTAATTGAAGCCAAAGGGAGGTCTTTGGAACCTCTAATCTATAGCTGGTTAGTCAGAAGCACAATTGACACTGTACTTACAGCTGGAGTATGAACTGTGAAGGAGGCAGTCTCGTAGGACTGAGCCTTAACCTGCGCAATCTGATGCAATTCTTCAGGTAATGGTGTCAAAACTGAGTTGAATTGTAGGACACCCAGCTGGTGTCAGACAATTGCTTGGTGGTGGTGTTGGTTATGTGTATGTGTGGTGGGGATATCAGAATTGTTATCGGAAACATTATTCATCATTGCCAAAATTTGGAAACAACCAAGATGTGCCTCACTAGGTGAATGGATAAATAAACGGAGACATATTCAAGCAATGAGATATTAGTTCTTAAAAGAAATAAGCTATAAAGTCATAAAAAGGCTTGGAGAGAACTTAAATGCATGCTGCTTAGAAAAAAAAAGTCAATCTGACAGGACACATACTATGTGATTCTAACTATATGACATTCTGGAAAAGACAAAATTATGGAGATCTGAAAGGATCAATGGTTAGCAGGAGTTGTGGGTAGGTGGAGAAAAGAATGAATCAGCAAAGCACAGAATTTCTAGGGCAATGAAACTATTTTGCATGATATACTAGCAATCTTTTTTGCTCATTTTTTAGGTCTTTCACATATAAGTTTTCAATATTTTTAAAATAATTTTTAATTGTCCTATATGGGACCAATTACTCAATCTCTCCACACCCAATTACCAGATAATTTTTACCAACTATATGAATATATTTGATGAGGGTACTAACGTAACTTTAAAATGTGGTCAAACTTTCAAGACTAATAAGATTATCATTACCTTGATACTAGAATGTTACAAATAAAAAATAATCTTTTAAATTATTTAAATATATAAACTATTTGCAAGTATAAAATTTATGGCCATGATTTTTAGTGATTTGTTTGATCTATTTTATAAAAATATATATACTATGTTTATGGGAAAGACAGACTAAACATGAGTAGTGTTTGACCAGTAAAACAATATCTAAAATTTTATTATTTTTATACAATTAATTTTGCAATTAATTTTTCAGACATTTAGAATTTCTTTACAAGAAAAAAGAAAGTCACCAATGTAAGGTTACAGAGTTCACTCATCACCAGGAACTCAATCTGTTGAGGGTTCCCAGACTCACTCATTTAATCAGTTATTCTCAGTCAAGAGTCATAATGGAATGACTTCCCACTAGCATCCAGATGCCTTGTTTATATTTATGTTCTTCACATCTAACCACGTAGTATACTAGATACATTCCTACTGTTACTTTAAACACTTTTGAGCTGGGGCATACTGAATGCTTTGGAGAATGAAGAGATGTTAATAGTCCTAAAGCTATATTTCATGGACTTCTAGTGTCCATGAAATTCTTATCAGAATTAATGTGATTACATAAGTCACTTATTCTATCACCACAGAATATTACAAGTTTCAAAAATAATATCGTTTTCTAGATTCAAGGAAATAAGTATGAATATGGTGATAGAAAGAGAACTGACTCTGGGGTGGTGAGCACATAATACAATACACAGATGATGTAATGTAAAATTGTACGCCTGAGACCTATAATTTTTACCAAATAATATCACCCCCCAAAAATTAACAATTAATAAAAAAAATTAAAAAATAATAAATATAAAAAATAAAAATAAAAATAATTCATGTCTTTATACTGTAGAACACAGAAATCTTTGATCTGTGTAGAAGATATGATGTTTAATATCATATTCTCATATCTGAGAATAGATAGATAATACATTTACTAAATTGTGATTTGATTCATATGAGTATATTAAGGGTATTTTTGGTATCTGTAATCATACATCTTAACAGAAAGAAGTAGAGGAAGTTTTTTGTTTTTTTTTAAGATTTATTTTATTTTTGAGAGCAGGTGAGAGAGAGATGGGGGTAGAGGGTCTAAAGCAACGTCCCTAGTTATATGTCATTAATTGTGACATGGTTTAATTCCACACAGGTGAATGTGGGGCACACAGGGTGAGAACTGAACTGGGGCTTCTCACATAAAAGGTGAGCACCTTTGCCACCAAGTCATCCTGGCAGTTACCAGTTGTGCCACAGTTCAGCACATGGGTTTGCACAAGCCAGGGGCCAGGAATCAAATCCCATATCTCACAATTGCGAGAGAGGTGCTCAACTGCTGAGCTATCCTGACATCTTCATTTTGTTTTGTTTTGTTTTTAAATTTAAGAAAATAGATTTTTTGTTACTATCCCAAATAGACAGTAACTTTTTCTTTTTTAATTACAGTGTTTTAAATTCAAAAGGAGATGAAATAAAGGAATTGGATAATAACTTAGGTCTAAAGGTCTTTATTTAAAATGAAAATCAAAGGAACTACTGTTCCTTTCCTTTTAATTTTAAATCCTTTCATTTTCTTTCCTTTAGTTCATAATAAAATTCATACTGTAGAAAGTATAGAAAGTGCATGTTGTTAAAAAGTCATTTGCTTTCATCACAGTATACATTTGATTTCTATTTTATATAGAATCCATGATAAATTTCATATCACTAAGTCTAGATAAATAGCACCTACTTTAATGATTTTTACTGAACTAATTACCTATAATTATAACCAAACAGTAGATTTGGTTATATGATTTTTATGATTAGACATTTTATGATTATATATTCATTCTAAGTAAATTTACTTAGAATACTATCTCTGCATTTAAAATATGTTGAGAAATTTACCATGATATAATAGTAACTCATTGAGCTAATGTCCATAAATTGAGTGCCAAATATACATGCGTTTAAACAAGACAAGGTTTACTATTACAAATAGGGCTAGTCATTTCAACACTACTCTATGCTTTTTAAATTTTTTATCTAATGAGTCAGGTAAATCTAACATTTTTAATCTTGACGAAAGTTTCATGTAAAGCTCCCAATGTCTCTTTTACTTCTTCTGCTTCCAGAACCAATCACTTGCAAACCATATAGGTATTTTAACTAGTACTTACTTAAATATTGGTAAATATTGTTATTCGTTTGACTTTTGTATACAACATTATATTTTACTATTATGGCAGTAAACATTTTAGTTCAAATACTATGAATCTGCTATTTATTCATCTATATTAAATTTGGTAGCATAAAAAAATTAATTAGATTCTGACTGCATATATGAGTGTGTGTGTGTGTGTGTGTGTGTGTATTAGGAATGTTGAGTATACACTGCTAGTCTTCAATATAAAGCACTTAGTTATTTTATCAATTAGATTCAGAGCATGTTATATAAAACCATTTACAAATGAGTAGGAGATTAACAGGGGGGAATCAGGTCATTTAAATTTTGGTTGTAGATCTGGAGAGAGAAGACAGTCTGAAATTTTGAACTGTTTATTTCAAGGGCACATGATTATACCTGAAACATAGAACAGCAAGGCCCTGCAATTACCACCACTTTGCCTGCCTTTGATAATGGCAATTAAACACCATGCCCCTGAATGAGGAGCAATTAACTTTCTCAAAAATTATGTTTTACAACTAGCATTACCTATATAGCATCAGCACCAGAAAGATAACTCCCATCTTATTTTACTTTTTAAAATTCAGTAAATTGTGAAATTAAATTTTAATTCAGATCCTTCTCTACAAGAGAATTTGAGGAATATGGTTTATAGTTCTATGGGAGACACACCAATATACCATATTTTATACAAATAATTATATACAGGTACATTTTGCTATTGGGAAACCCAAGCTTTCATTATTTAGTGGTCTTTTCTCTTGAGCAATTTAGACCATTCATAGAAATATCCTCCAGTCTGTTGATCATGAAGGACAGGGCTTGTGTGGATAAGATAATTTGTTTCCTCAACTTTTAAAGGTACTTCATTTCTATTTTTACTGTGCCAGGTTTCCACTGTCATCCTCAGAGCCTTCAGTTATTCTAAAGGAATTTTGTTTAGTAGAGGAGATTTTCCTCACTTAATTATGCAAAGTATAAGTATAAATATAAAAGTCAACTTTTGTTCTCTTTCAAATATTTTTTACCGCCCCTACATTCTCTTCATCTCCATCTCCTATGATGCATTATGCCTCCATTTCCTGAAATATTAATATTACTCAGTTCTACGTAAAAACCAGTTTACACATACACACCAGGCTTAGCTTCATCACTTCATAGTTAGTTGTTCTTTCTCCCTACCTCCATTTTTTATTTTCACGTTGTATAATTTGGGAAAGCAGACATCTGGAATTTTCATCAAATATAAAACAAATGTTTCAGTTTCTTTTATGCTGTGTTGGTTTTAGGATGAGCTGAATGAGGAAAAAGTACTAAAATTTTGCTCTGCTGTATTAACTCAGAAGTTTTCAATTTTTTCTTTCTGATGAAATGGTCAATCTGTGATACTAGTGAGTGAATTAGTAGTCCAGCTGAGGACTATATGAGAGCTGTCAGGAAAAAATCCAACCATTGCCGATATAATGAGAATGGTTACATGGCTGGATACTTTCTGGACAAGCCTTGTAAATTAGAGGTATTAGACATGCACTTGCAAAATCATTTGTGTTGTCTCTTTCACACATTGGTAATTAGAGCCTTAATGAAGGCAGGGTACATTGTTTTCAACAATTTTAACAGAATTTTAAATAAAATATTATGTAATGATGTTACAGATACATGTCTGAAATATCAGGCTGTGTTACAATTTTTGATGTGCACATTTAAATTGGTGCCAATTTTATTTATTTAATTTTATTTTATTTTATTGTTAAACTTATTGGGGTGACATTGGTTGGTAACAATTACACAGGTGCCAGGTGTAAAATTTTCCATTACACTGTCTATGCCTTTCATTATGTGATCACAAGCCAGTCAGTTCTCTTTTCATCACCTTATATTTGATGCCCACTCCTGACTCTCCCACCCCTCTCCCCCTACTCTCCCACCCACCTTCCCCATTACCCTCAGGTAACTACTAAACTATTGACTGTGTCCATGAGTCTGTTGCTTTGTTACTTTCAGTTTTATATTCCACCTATAAGTGAGATCATATGTTTCTTGACTCTTTCAGTCTGACATAATTCGCTTAGTAAGGTGGTTTCAAGTTCCATCCATGTTGTCACAAATGTCTGTATTTCATCTTTTCTTATCACCGAGTAGTATTACATTGTGTAAATGTATCACAACTTCTTTATCCAATCATCTCTCAGAGGACACTTTGGTTGTTTCCACAACTTTGCCACTGTGAACAGTGCTGCGATGAACATTGGGGTACATATATCTTTGCAAATTAAGGTTTTCAAGTTTTTTGGGTAGGTACTCAGGAGATGGATTGCTGGGTCATATGGCAATTTTGTTCCTAATGGAATCTTCATACTGCCTTCTATAGTGTCTGTACCAACTTACATTTCCAACAGCAGTATATGAGCAAGGGTTCCTTTTTGTCCACAACCTCTCCAGCACCTGTTATTCCTTGCCTTGTTGACTATAGCCATTCTAACAGGTGTGAGGGGTTATCTCATTGTGGTTTTAATTTGTGTTTCCCTAATTGCTAATGTATCTGTTGGATGTTTTTTTTTTGTTTTTTTTGTTTTTTTTTATCTTTTCACATTTATAGAGAGAAATTATCTTTTTGTCTTCAGTGCATAGTTATTTCTATTTTACTTTTTGACAGATAGAGAGAGAGACAGAGACAGAGACAGTTAGAGAACCAAACTGTGGGAACTCCCCAGTTCAGCACGTGGGTCCTGCCTGGGCCGGAGCCGGGATTTGATCCTCGGTCCTCATGG
>PVKE010024810.1:0-23542 GCA_004027555.1 Craseonycteris thonglongyai
TCCAGGGAGAAAATGCCTATGTTCATAACATTGCAAAGGAGGCACCATGATATAAAACATGGAAGGACAGATTAACTCTGGTACTATTAACTCTGGTAACCATGGCACAGGATGAAGCCAGGCCTAGTGAACAGAGTAAAGAATCCATGCACACTGAAAAATAAAACCAGAAAAATTATCTGCCATGTTCTAGTAAGATAATTTCAGAGGGGAAGCTGGGATGGCTCAGCGGGTTGAGCACTCACTTTGCAGCCCCAGAGCCCGAGGCTCAAATCCTGGCTCCGGCCCATGTGGACCCATATACTGAACTGCCCTGTGCCTATGTAGAAAACCAATGCTGTCAACTATGGAGACTGCTCTGGGCCCTCCCCCTTCTCTCTTTCTCTCTCTCTCTCTCTCTCTCTCTCTCTCTCTCTCTCTCTCTCTCTCTCTCTCTCTCTCTCTCTGTTAAGAAACAATAAAAATAAATCTTAAAAAAAAAAAAAGATAATTTTAGAAAGTGCGGGCTGCAGTCATCTTTTGTTTCACTGAAAGTTCCATCAATGCTTCATCTCAAAAGTGGGAAAAATACATAAAAGAGGAAGGATTGGAGTTTAAAGTCCTACTAATAACAGACAGTGCCCTGGCCATCCTGAATGTGGTAGATATGAAAAGGAAAATGTCAAGGTTGCATATTTACCTTTAAATTCAGCCCCTTAACCAGGGCATCATTTGTTTGTCAGGGTCACACACACCTGCCTATTATTTGATTGCATGCGATCAGCAATTGATGCAGACCCTAATCTGGACATAACAGTCCTGAAAAGCATTCACTACTAATGACTCCATAAATTCATCAAAGCTGCCAATGGATGAACTAAATACAGAATTTCACTGAGATGTGTTTGAATTCCTTAGTTTCTCCCCTATCGGCAGACGGACTAGATGTGCCTGCTGGAAGAACTTAATGAGTGAAGTTGTGAATAATTTTAAAGGCTTTCCAAGGACCACTGAAGAAGTTTTGAAAATCATTCATATAGCAAGAAGCTTGATGAAGGAGTGAAAAAACAAACAAACAAAAAACCAGTGCAGTCCATCAACAACGGTTATCAAATGAGGAACTGGAAGAGTTTAGTGAGTCACCTACAGAAAAACAGGAAGATAAGCAACTGAAGCAGGGCCACCTGCTTCAAATGATGGACATTTACCATCATTTGCTGGGATTCTCAACTGCACAGATCTTAAAGGACAAAATTATAAAATATGATCCTCAGAATAAAAAATGCAGCATTAAGTCACCTGTATAATCACTGGACAATCACAATCTATGCAACAACACTTTCACAAGTGAGTGATAAACTGCAATTACAAAGTCTTCCAAAATATTTCAGAAAAAAAAAAATCCACTGTATTTTTTTATTCCAAAAGGTGTCCAATAAAGAAGTTTTCAGAGAAGAGTAGGAGTCCTTAGATAAATTATTAATTACTAAGGGTTATTATTCCTAAATTTAAAGCACTGAA
Organism: Craseonycteris thonglongyai; assembly: GCA_004027555.1. Classification (NCBI taxonomy): domain Eukaryota; kingdom Metazoa; phylum Chordata; class Mammalia; order Chiroptera; family Craseonycteridae; genus Craseonycteris; species Craseonycteris thonglongyai. The sequence goes on from PVKE010024810.1 coordinate 1,501, forward strand.
CCTTTTATTTTCCCTGGGATATGTCTCTAGGACATTTTGTAGTGGACTGCTTTGTCTTCACAAAATACTTGTAAAATCCTATAATGAGTAATATGATAGGCTAAACTACTTATTCTTTCAATAAACATGTTAGGCACTTGGAATTAAGAAGAAGACAGTATAAACTGTTGCTGGGGCATAGTGATGGTAAGGTGAATAGGTTTACCTTCTAGCTGAAGAGCAAATGCTATTATAATAAGTTAAGCAGATATTTAATTTTAATTTCTATCTATGTCTCTATTTAAGAAACAGTCTAACAGCTTTTTAAATTCCTAAATAGCTTTTGATGCTTGCTTTCACTGTTTACCTATTATACATAATTCAATTTCTGTAATGTTTACATTTCAAATAGAAGCAAATACAACTAATTTGTCATGGAAAAGCAGTTTATTGGTATAATTATTAATAAAACTGGTGTCTGGGACCCAGTTCAAATCAGTTGCTTGAGTATTAGAGTATCAAGAAAGGAGGATGAAAGACCATTGATAAGAGTATAATGAAAGACTTTTCTAGGTCTGATGGCCTGAGTACAAAAATAATGAAATATTTTGGATTACAATCACCACTAGTAACTAATAGCAGTCATTCATTACCTTAGCCTGACTTGTTATTTGGCAAATTGGCTTGTGGTTTGGAAATTTGTTAAAATATGTATTAATTTTCTTCTTTCTATTCAGACTCCACACTACCCTCTCTGAATTGCTAACACTAGTTATACAAATTTGCCATCACAGCCAACAGTTCTTCATCATGAAAATTTGGTTACATGCTCTAATGAAGCATGAGATTTGGCTTTGACAGTTTGTGACACTGGACAAATAGACATGTAAAATGTTAGACAATCCAACAAAATTTTCTACTGGTGATTTTCCTTTCTTTGATGTCTACCCCACCCTCATCCTATCATTCATTATACAGAATGAATCTCCTTGGCACCTGAAGGTGCCTATCTTACTGAGAAATCTGTACACTAGTTTCAACTAATTATTTTTTTAAAGATTTGTTTTATGGCTTTTGAGAAAAAGTGAGAGAGCATGTGTGTGAGAGAGAGAAGGGGAGAGCAATCTCCATAGTTGTACATCATTAGTTGTGACATGGTTACATTCCACACAAGTGGATGTGGGGCCTGGCAGGGTAGTAATGGAACTGGGGGCCTCCCGGGTGAGAATTTTTGCTGCCTTGCCATTCCAGTGGTTACCAGTTGCACAACAGTTCAGTCAACATATGGGTCTGCACTGCCACGGGCCAGTAATTGAACCCCAGACCTCACAATTGCGAGGTATACCGGTATCTCATATTTAAAGAAGTTTAGATGACTGGAAGTACCTCCTCACTATTGGTCATATCAGCAATTTTTCCCTTCAGTGTGACCTAAGTTTATAATTATTTTCATGTTCAAATACACAGAGGAAAATAAACTTATGGAGAGCACATCTTTTAGTCAGTTCTGCAATACATTAAAATGTATTTTTAACTGTATGCATTATTCATTGCTATGAAATATTTATTTTGTTTTTATAAATCATTGTTTTATTTTCAAGGCTCAAGTAAAATAAAGTTTTTAATTATTTTTTATTAATAAAAATGACTTATCTTGACTGAAGTGGAAGACTATCTTGTTTCAGTGTCTGAATCTATACATTAGAATATTTTTCTTAATTTAAATAATAGTCTAACATTTAAGTCTTTGTTTAAAGAACAGTATTTACATCCTTTTTTAAAAAGATTTATTTTATTGTTTTTGAGGAGAAAGAGAAGGGGGAGGGCCCAGAGCAGTTTCCATAGTTGTATGTCATCAGTTTTTTACATGGTTTTGTTCTACACAGGTGGGCGGGGGCTGCGCAGGGTGAGAACTGGGCTGGGGATGGGAGCCTCCCACATGGGAGGCACGCCCCCTCGCACCAGGGGCTGAACCAGAGGTGAGAACCAAACTGGGGGCTTCCATCTTCAAAGCACACCCCAGTGCAGCATATGGGCCCACACAGGCGGGGGCCAGGATTCAATCCTCCTAGGACCCTGGGACTGCAAAGTGAGCACTTAATCCACTGAGCTGAGCCATCTTGGCTTCCCTCTCATATCCTTTTATGTTATAACCAGTAGTCTTTTTAAACACCCTGCAAATTTTTCAGATTTGTATGTTGAGTAGTGTGGGTCAGAAGCATTATACTGTTGCCATGTTTGTACTGAGCAAAGAAAAATTTAAAAAGCTAGAATAATCTAATATGTCAAAATACATTGCATGCAGACACCAGTGGAATAAAAACGTTTTCAGTAAATTTTAAATCTATGCAAATGAATTGAATTTAACGTAAAACTATTTTAAAAGAGGTTTTCATTAAAAATTACATAGCAAAATGTGCATATAATTTTGTCTCAACTTCTGTAGTAAAAGTATTAATGGGTTTTATTTCATATTTTGTCTGCAAGTCCTGGTTTTAAATAAAGAAAAGCAGCTTTTCAACGTAAGTAGTTTTAAACTTAAGACACTGTGCAACAAAAAAATCAGTTTAGGTATTTATTATAAAAAGACTTATTCTAAGAGATTAATCTAGTAAACCCTATACATTTAAAATAAAACTATTTGGACAGCTGGAACAGCGTTGAAAGCACAAAACTTTCTGTGTTCAATAATCAAATGCCTTTGAGTAATTTTATTAATTTTAAAAGTCAACAATCTTTTTTTATTGTTTGAGAAAAGGCTAAAGAGAGAAGGGGAAGCGCCCAGAGCAGTCTCCATAGTCGCACATCATTGGTTGTGGCAGTTTCATTCCACACAGGTAAATGTGGGGCTGAGCGTGGTGGGGTCTCCATGTGAGATCCTTTGTCACTGAGCCATACTGGTGGTTATGTCACAGATGAGCACATGGGTTTGCAGATGCCAGGGAAATTCTCGATCCCCAGACTCTTCAAGGTAAGTGCTCAACCTGGGTTATCCTGGCATCTCATAAGCAGACTTTTAACCCTTTTTAGGTTTAGAAAAAAAAAGTGCAGCTTGTTGCCATATTCAGTTTTTACATAAACATGTCTTAGGAGTTACTTCTAAACAAAATATATCTCTAATCTTAATGTAACAAATATGTATGATTATCAGTATTTTCCACCTATTATATTGCTACATTTTCTAGAATTTGAGATTTTCAGAGATAAAGAATATTTTATAAATGGAAATAGCACTACTAAAACATAAATGCTATAAATCAAACATCATTTGTTTTTCAATAAATGTATATTAGAGCGATGCAAAAATAATTATGTCATGGTAAACTTTGGAATTAAGTTTAGGAGTATAATTGCAAGTTATCTTGGGGTAAACACTGCAGCTGCAAGGACCTCCAGTATTTGCAGGGTAAATAAGAATGGATTAAGAGACTTTCATATTCATAGAAATAACATTGTGTGGCTTAAAGTGTGAGATTGAACTAGATAGTCTTAAAAAACTAGAATTGTTCTCCATATATTTACAGAATTTAAAGTTAAAATATCTGTGGAAAAATCTTGGCAAATGTGCACCAAGATACATGTTCAAAAATAATAGCTGCCTATGGAAGAGTCATACAACTATTTCCTAATTCTTACAATTTAGAAATCTTCATAATTCTTAAAAATTCAAACACCTTGATTTCTACCACAGGTATAAATGGGATCCTAGAGCTAAATCACAAAATGTTAGCAATCCTAAATCATCTTAGCTAGAATTCCATTCTTAATATCTGTTCATTATCAGTGACAGCTGGATTAATTTTTCCATCCTATTCCCCTGCAACTCCAAGCCAAGTATTGTCTAATAGACTTATCTACTTTTACCAAGAGTCTTGTTAGGTTAACCAGAATTACCCTACACTTAACTTCCCTCTTAATTTTTCACGTAAAGTCCCCCAAACCTTGTTCTTTGGCTATAAATTCCCACCAATACATGCTGCATTCAACCTAGGTGTTCAGCATAGAAAATTCTACAAAGCAATCAGAACAAAACTTAAGACTATAGATAGTATCTTCTGTAAGAAAGAGTGGATAGGAATGAAATTGCCTTATGACCCAGCCATTCCTCTACTGGGCATCTACCTAAAAAACCTGAAAACCTTAATCTGCAAAGATGTCTGTACCTGCATGTTCATTGCAGCACTGTTCACAGTGGCCAGAACATGGAAACAACCAAAGTGTCCTTCGATAGATGACTGGATAAAGATGTGGTACATTTACACAATGGAATACTACTCAGCGATAAGTGAAATACAGTCATTTCTGGCAACAGGGATGGACCTAGAGACCATCTTATTAAGCAAAATAAGTCAGACTGAAAGAATCAGGAAACATATGACCTCACTTATAGGTGGATTATAAAGCTGAAAGTAACAAAGAAACAAAAACTTTGGACACACTCAATGGTTTGGTGGTTACCTGAGTAAAGGGGAGGAGTGGGGAGGTAGAGTGGGGAGTGAAGTTAGGAGTGGGCACCAGACATATGGTGATGGAAGGAGAGCTGATTCTGGGTGGTGAGCAGATAATGCAATACATAGGTGATATGTTGTAGATTTGTACATCTGGAAACTAATTGTTACCAATGTCACCCCAATAAACTTAAAAAAAAAAAGAGTGGAGCTGTACAAGATATAAACTGATTGCTTTTGCAGAAAAGTTAAAAGTTAACCTACAGTTCTAGAAGTCAGAATAGTGTTTACCATTAAACATGATGGGGCAAAGCCAGATGGCTCAGCAGGTTAAGCACGTGCTTTGCAGCCCCAAGGTCCGAGGATCAAGTCCTGGCTGTATGTGGTCCCATAAACTGAACTGGGGCAAGCTTCCCATGTGGAAAGTGCCTGGCTCGCAGGAATGTGCCTCCCTTGTTGGAGGACCACTCCCTGGTTCCCCCACTCGGAACTGCACCCTCCTATGGAATGAAATTCTCGAAAAAACTGATGATGTACAACTATGAAGACTGCTCTGCACCCTCTCACTTCTGTCAAAAACATAAATCTTAAAAAAAGAAAACTATAAAACTTAAAAGCAATAGGACATTAATTGCAAGAGAACACTTTTTTTCATTTTAACACGGTAATCTGGTCTGGCTCTTATAACATGTTAATTTGTAGTAGCTGCCTACATCAGTGTGTCGTAATGAATTACTAGATACCAGAAACAGTGAGAGTTGGAGTCTGGGCACCTATGCCATCTGTTATCACTGATCTGTTTCAAAACAGATCAATACATGCTATATATACATACACACAAAGGACTTTGAAAGATGTTTCATTCTTTGAGATAAGGTGAGAGAAGGGAGCGGACCAGAGAAGTCTCCATACTTGTACATCATTAGTTGTAACATGGTTTCATTCCACACAGGTGGATGTGGGGCTATGTGGGGCAGGAACTGAACTGGGGGCCTCCTACATAGGAGCTGAGAACCTTCACCACCATCCCAGCAGTTATTAGCTACACCACAGTTCAGCATATGGGTTTGCATAGGTTAGGGCTGGGATTCAATCCCCAGACCTTGCCAAACAGCTCAACCTGCTGAGCTATCCCAGCATGCCCTATATAGGCCTTTTAGATTTCTACAATTTATAATAAAAACGCTGCTTCTACACATCCCAACCTTATACCACCTTAACCACCTTAACCAACTTATAGCACAGGAGTATGTCTTCCTTCATGATCAAGAAGAGTATTTCACAAATAACTTTGGTAGAAAACCAAAATGTGATTTCCAGTTCCTCAGGTTTAAAGCACAATGTCATTTCTACCTGGTATTATTAAGTCACAACTCATAGTAAAAAGATTTAAGTTTTTATTTCAGTAAAATCAGGATAAATACAGCATATGCAGTGTTAGCATCTAAAACTAATACAATAAGTAATTACTAATCTTACAGGACTTGAGGTTCAACATTTATATTCAACAAGCTTAAATCCATATTTATTTACTTAAAATATTTCTGGCTGATAAAAATGAATGTAAAGTCACTAATTATGGCAATACACAAGGATAACCACATCTTTGAGGATTGCAAATATGCCACACAGTCAACTGAAAACCAAACCATACACATAATTAAACAAAACTCAGAGAACCTTTGAGTATGTGGACACTGCCTATCAGTGTTTAGAAGTGAGTTACTAACATTTAAAGTGTATCAAAACTTGGCATGTTTTAGTTTGAAGTTGCCAATTTTGTATTAAATTTTGTCACAAAGTTACAGCTAGCTTAATTGCCAATGCCAGGTCTTCGTAATTTAATTCAAGTTTAAGAGGACTTAACATTATAAGCTCACACTACCCCAAAATATATTATTTTTACACATATGGTGACATTCAACATTCAAGTGCCAGTGTTTTTATACTGTCTTTTGGTCAAGTTCCTTTAAACTTTCAAAGAATCACTTTTAGGCTTACAAAAATAAATATTTGTCAAAATGTTCAATAAATATTACATAAAGTAGCAGCAAAAAGTATCTAAAAATCTGTTATGTGCAAATAGTTTCTTCTCACCTATCATTCCATGGTCCCAAATAAAATTTTAGAATCGTCTTAACAAGCTGCGTTCAACAATCTCCAAGAGATAAAAATGATTGAAAGTTTAAGGACAAGCACACAAGACACATATATAAAATTCTCTGAATGTGCAATAAAATAAGTACTTTGTAAAAAGTTATGGGCAAAATGTGCAAGAGTCTAAACCTATCCTAAATGAAATAGCACCATTACAAATGACCTCAATACTGTTAAGTGCACCTACTTAAAGTTTTAGAACAAGGCACAATATGCTTGAAAAAATCTATTGCACTTTAAAAAATGTTTGCCTTCTTATGCCATCATAAAGATTATAATTTGCAAAGATCATTGCTTTCTGCACACCAAATAAGCACATATTTCCAAGGAGACACTTTTTGTTGTGGACAATTATCTTTGGCCAAATTAAGCATAAAAAGACTATAAATACAGTGAAAACCTATGCAACTAAAAAAGAACTAATCTGCACTATATAGAACTACACCTTGTGAAGTTTGGTACATATTTCCAACTTGTGTATTCAGTTTGTTACTGATTTACAGAGTCTACAAGTATAAGCCATTTTTACATTTTAATGCAGCATAAAAAGAGTAATGTGAATATGCATTAGCATAAAGCCTGCTGCATAATCCTTCCTGCTTATATCCTCTTGACCAAAAAACATTAACACTAGCATACGTTATAAACCAAAAGCCAACGAAGCCTACAAAGGTGACCAATAACTGCCATGGTCAGCCATTTTACCATTTAATTTATGGCAGGCATTAAAATAATCTAATTAGATAAAACTTCCCCCCAAACTCCTTTTTTCAGCAAATCTTTGAATTTTCCCTATAATGATATGTCCATTTGTCCAGCACAGAATATCCTAACATTAAGAGAAAATGTTGTATTTGTTTGCATTAACTTTGAAGAGTGCTTTGAAAAATGAAGGAATATATATATTCATGTATGACTCCTCCGCGTGACTAGAATGGCATATCTGAAGACTAGAAGGTCTAAGTGCCCATACAGGATAGAGTGAGCAAGTCAGAATTCAACATAGTATATTTTGTCACATTAGAAACTAATTCTGCTTTAAGATGTTTTTCTCCCCTGTCTGCAAGTATCAAAAGTCCTAACACAGGTTACTGCCAAAATGTTTTCTCTTAACAGTATTTACTTATAATTTGATAACTCCTGTTAAGTTTTATCACAGATGTATGCCAAGGTTTAATATTAGCCCAAGTTCAGTATATTTATTTTGTCAAAACAGTCAATATCTTGAGCATTACTAAACCAACAGGACATCAAAAACAATGAATTCTCAAAAATTAAAGTCACAGTACATTAACAAACAAATGATTCTAAGTCACTAAATTATAAATGCAGTTTGGGATGGGAAATAAGCAGAAGGGAAATTAATCCAAACTACAGCAATTAAGTCTTCAAACCAACTTCTGAATAGAGCTGTTGATTCTTTTCTTGTGACTTTGAGCTCCTATGAATTTCAAGGAGAATCACAGCAGGTAATGTACTGCAAGCTCTTGAAGCTACATGATACAGTCTGGCTAAGTTACATGTGGTTTCCATATTACTTGTTTGAAAGGGTGACTTTGCTGCAAAGCAGGTTCAGTTGCCCCACCAGTCAACTCCCTGCGAGTTATAATATCCTCCATATCCATCACTATTGTAGAAGACTCCATAGCCACCTATCAAGAAATAGGTAAAGAGAGAAATTAGGTAGGCTACTCTAAATTTCTTTTCTCCATCTTTTCCCTTCTTTCTAAAGTACTTTGATATAAGCCTAACAAAAGAAATCTACACTGGACTGTGTGTTCATTAAAAATAAAATTTTCAATAAGTATGCACTGGGAAAGACAGGATGGCTCAGTGAGTTAAGTGCTCACCTTGCAGCCCCAGAGATGGAGGATTGAATCCTGGCCCCGGCCTATACAGACTCATACGCTGAACTAGAGTGTGCTTCCCATGCAGGAGGCTCCCAGTTTGATATAAAAAAAAATTATGCTTTATAAAAAGTAAGGATAAAAAAGCGCTATTGAAGATAACTTTATTTATTTATTTATTTTTAAAGATTTACCGGTATTTTTATTGTTTTTGATTGAGATATAGATACAGAGACAGAGAAGGGTGAGGGCCCAGAACAGTCTCCATAGTTGTACATCATCGGTTTTTCCACATAATTTCATTCTACAGGTGGGTGTGGGGGTTGCACAGGCCAAACACTGGGCTGGGAGCCTCCCGCATAGGCCTCGGCAGGAACTGAACTGGGGGCACAGCCCAGTTCAGCATATGGGTCCACCTGGGCCGGAGCCGGGGTTTGATCCAGTCTCCGGGGCTGCAAAGCGAGCGCTTAACCCACTGAACCATCCCCCAGCTTCCCCCAAAGATAACTTCAAAAAAAAGAAAAAGTGGGAAAGTAGTCTTTTCTTTAAAAAAAAAAAAAGATTTTCTTTTATTGTTTTTGGCAAAGTCAGAGAGAGAGAGACAGAGACAGAGACAGAGACAGAGAGAAGGTGGAGGGCCCAGAGCAGTCTCCATAGTTGTAGTCATCAGTTTTTGACGTGGTTTCATTGCACATAGGTACGCAGGGGACTCGAAGGGCGGTAACTTGGGTGGGGGCCTCCCGCATGAGAGGCACACCCCCTACAGCCAGGGGCCAAACGGGGGGGTGGGGGTGGGGATGGAACTGGGGGCCTCCCGTATGGGAAGGCCAGACCCCAGTTCATCATATGGGTCCACAGGGGCTGGGGCCAGGATTCGATCTTCAGTCCCTGGGGCTGCAATGAAAGCACTCAATCCACTGAGCCATCCTGGCATCCTGAAAGTAGTTTAGAAATTTTCTAGCGTATAAAAGGAAAAATTTACATTACCTCCACCATATCCTTTGTTGCTACCATGGCCACCTCCACCACTGCGGTTGCTGCTTGCATGACTAGTACTAATGGTAGAACTGCTGAAACCACTACTCTGTCGATAGTCTCGGGCACCAAATCCTCCACTGAATCTACTATTAAAAGAAAAAACGTGGTTTATGAGTATAAAATTCAATTAAAAAGAAAATTCCCATACATAACTTCCCAAATCTCAATTTCTGATTTCTCAACTAATTTCCCATTGTGGTAACTTTCTCCAATAAAGTTTCCAAAGGCCTTAGCAGTTAAGAACTAACATTTTATTTAATGTCACCCCTTCTAATATCTTTTGCCCAAATCATGTAATATACCCAAGTAAACAGTAGTTAAGAAAAAGGTTCAGGGAAAGCTGGGATGGCTCAGTGGGTTAAGCATTCACTTTGCAGCCCCGGCAGTGACTGAGGATCGAATCCCGGCCCGGGCCCTGGCCCATGCGGACCCACACACTGAACTGGGGTGTGCACCCAGTTCAGTTCTTGCCGGGACCTATGCGGGAGGCTCCCAGCCCAGTTCCTGCCCTGCACAGCCCTGTGCCCGCCTGTGGAGTGAAACGATATGGAAAACTAATGTCAACTATGGAGACTGCTCTGGGCCCTCCCCCTTCTCTCTGTATCTCTCTGTCTCTGTTTCTCTCTGTCAAAAATCAATAAAATAAAAAGAAAAAAAGAAAAAAGGAAAAGGTTCAAAATAATCTGTACCTCTTAGAATGTCCACAACTGCTACCCTTATAGTGGTGTTCATAAGCCATATTTTCTAACCAAGATGGCACTTGTTTAGCTTCAACAAGAAGATCCAACAAATCCTTCGTGATACTTATATTTCTTTCATTAAAGAACGAGGTGGCAAGGCCTACAAGAGTCCAAAAAAATACTTAAATCCTACATTTCCATTAAGTAGCCTGGTATTGTTGATTTAGTAACTAAGAAAAATAAAAAAATATAACATAATTTGCAATATAACAACTTTACAAACTGAAACAAAAACTTTTAGTTGCTTGACATTTGATGTCACCTTTCCCTTTATAAAGATTCTAATATTTAAAACTGTGTCAAAAACCACCAAGCAAGTAAACATTTTACCAAGGTTTCCTACACGTCCAGTACGACCAATCTGATGTACATATTCTTCAATATCACTTGGCAAATCAAAATTGATAACATGTTTCACATTTGAAATGTCTAGTCCTCTTGCTGCCACCTGAAAAATAATTTTTGTTAAAAAAGAGCAATACTCAAACATGACTAACCCCAAAATAAAAAGGTACACACAGCTGTAGCCACTAGAATTGGGCTTTTTCCTGATCGAAACTGGTGAAGGGCTTCCTCTCTGTCTCTCTGTGATCGATCTCCATGGATACTGGTACAAGCATAGCCTTCGTGGTATAAGAAATCCTCCAGCGAACAGCACCCTTTTTAGTCTCCACAAACACTAAAGTCAATGAATCTTTCCCTGAAAAATTACATACAAGGTTTTGTTTACTAAGAACTTAACGAATTACCTCAAAATTAACTGGCTTAGTTCTCTTTACCTTAGTAAGCATGCACATTGGTCCCAAGTAAAATAAACTTTTAAAGTTAGAAATGTGGGCACAAAGGCAGGATATGGGTTAAAGAGATCCCATATGCGTTTTCCTTTAATCTCACAGCATTAGTATTTATAATTTTACCTGTTGCATTTAAGAGATCAAGCAGAAAGGACCGTTTATCTGGCTCTTCCACCCAGACTACATTTTGTGTGATGTTCTCAGAGGTAGAGCCAACTCTGCCTACAGCCAGAAAGATATATTCATCTAAGAAATCATGAGCAAGCATCTAAAAAAGGGGAAAAACCCTGGTAATTTATAATCTAATCTTTTAAATTAAAAAACAACTATGCTAAAAAACAAAACAAAACTTTAATCACATAATACCTGTATTTCTTTAGGAGAAAAAGTAGCACTAAACATCATAGTGTGGCGAACACCCTTTGGTGGCATAGTATCTTGTTCCACTATACGACGTATCTGAGGTTCAAACCCCACATCCAGCATCCTATCAGCTTCATCCAATACTAAGTATCTGTTAAAAAAGACTAGGTTTAGAAATTGATGAAAAAACTGACAACTGAGTCCAACTATGTCCGCATTTATGTCAATATAGTAATTCATCATTCTATTAGCCTTACAATTCCACAAACGTAAACGACATAGGTCACACAACCAAATTAGCTATTATTTTTTTCCCCATGAACCACAATGGTTAATTGTAATCTTCAATTTAAAAAATATGGTTAATTTTAACTTTTAAAAAAGTATGTAGAAAATTATTAAAATTACTTTTTCATCTTAAATTAAAATATTGCTAATAAAACACTGTAACAAGCTATCCAACCTGTGGCCCACTGACCACATGAGAACAAGGATGGCTATGAATAAGGCCTAACACAAATCTGTAAACTTTTTTAAACATTGAGATTTTTTTGCAATTTTTTTTTTATCAGCTACCATTAGTGTAGTTTATTTTGTGTGTGGCCCAAGACAATTCCTCTTCATTCAATGTGGTGCAGGGAGGACAAAAGGTTGGGATAAGATCAGTGACCACTAGTATTAAAAAAAGTTATAATGCACATATAAAAATTAACATATAAGAGTAAAAAAAGAAAAACAAAAAAACAAACAAAAAAAACCCAAACAAATAAAAATTAACATACTTGCAGAAGTCTAATCCAGTCTTTCCTCTTTCCATCATATCCACTAGTCGTCCTGGAGTGGCAACTAACATGTGACATCCATGCTCTAAGTCTCGAATCTGCTGACCAATATCAGCACCGTCATAAACCACACAGGGACGAACTCTAGATCGGTATGAAAACTATAAGCAAAAGACTTATTAGGTGGTCATAAAAATATCATTAGAATCAAATGAAAATGATAATAATCAGTAGAACGCATATTTACTTTTCTGGCTTCCTCATATATCTGTACAGCTAATTCTCTTGTTGGAACTAAAACCAAGGAGATTGGGTACTGTTTACGGTGTCCATATCTTCCATTTTCCTAAAAAGCAAGTATACAATTTATAACTTAGTGCTCACTTCAGCAGCACATATACTAAAATTGGAAAAATTTAAACTTAAGACTTAAAAGATGCAAAATGCTTATTCTTTTTTAAAGTGGTAATAGCAAAATTCCCTTTGTAACGTAAGAAACACATCCCCAAAAGGGTTTTCACTGAAGAAGGAGAATGATAAAAAAAATCTACAGAAATAAAAATAAAGCATATTAGATACTGTTTAGACTGAAAGGTCCTAACAGACATTTATAATTAAAAAAAAATTTTTTTAACAAATTTATTTTAGAAGGAAATCTGTACCTTCACAATTTTCAAAGCCTCGCCTGGGCCATCTGCATAAATTTGACTCAAGATGGGCAAAAGAAATGCTCCAGTTTTGCCAGACTCTGTTATGAAAATATTGGCTTATAATTCTCAATATTAATTTCAGGGATGCCGGGATAGCTCAACAGGTTGAGCACTTGCCTTGCCAATTGCAAGGTCTGCGGAGAGAGTGTTAGCCCATACAAACCCACATGCAAAACTGTGGTGCACAACTGGTAACCACCAGAATTGTGGTAAAGGTTCTCGCCTCTCATGAGGGACCCCGGTTCAGTTCTGCCCTGTTCAGCCACACATTCACCTGTGTGAAATGAAACTATGTCAAAAAACTGACGTACAACTATTGAGACTGCTCTGAGCCCTCCTGCCTTCTCTCTTTCACCTTCTCAAATAATAAAATAAATATTAAAAAAAACCCAAAAAACCAGTGTTCCAAACGTGCTTTTAGTAAAATATTACTTAACTCTATGCGAAAGTTTTCTGAAAATACGGTGCATTTACAAAGTTAAGCATATAACACCAATGACATCTGTGTCCCATTTTAAACAATGCAATATTCACTCATTTGTATTTTAGTTTGAACTAAAACACAATCATTTTGTCTCTAAATTGGCATCAACTTCCATTTCAATATGTTTTTGTTATTATATACTAGAATATAAAGCAGTGATCAGTAAACTTTCTGCAGTCTAAGCAGTTACTGTGTTTTTCCAAGTATAAGACAATGCCTACTTTTCTAATCCAACATTAAGAAATCAATACATGGGTAATTCCTGTGTAAAAAAGGACCCCTACTTTTTGGTTTAACAATTTTAGATATAATTATCACCTTAAACATGGAAAACTATAGTCCTTATGGGCTTTGTAGTCTCTTTTAATACAATAAAAGCAATGGGTATAGTTGTTTCAATAAAATGTTATTTAAAAACAGGTGGAGGGTGCAGTTTAAAGACTCAGTTAAGATATAAAAGATACAATCTTATACTTAAAGAAAATATTAACAATGACAAATGACTTATTTTATATATGTATCTTTTACCTAGGCTAAATTCTGATACAAGACTAAACTACCCCTGCCCTTCCATCATTCTCCAATTCCCACAATACCACAGGTGGGAGGTATCCTTTTCTTTTCCCCACCCACATTTTTATGGACTATAGGTTCTTCTTTGATTTTTATATTTCCTATTTTATTTATATTGTTAACTTTCCCTTCTTTACTTTCATAACGTTCCCCTATAACAGCAATACCAGGCTGACAATTTGCTACACAGACTTCCCCAAAATACCCTGATGAAAACACTACTTTCATCAAAGGATCCAAAGATATAAGATAAAAAGAGACCTCTCCACATAATAATCTTAGCTTAACTCAAAATCAGACTAAACATAGGACTCTGATGTCCACACAGAATTAACTCTTTTTAGAGCAAGCCCAGGTAAGATACTGTTACTCTTCATCAAGTGAGGTTACCTGTTTGAACACAAGCCATCAAGTCTCTTTTTGCTTTGATAATAGGAATGGCATGTTTTTGCACTGGTGTAGAATGAGTATAACGAGTAAGCTCAATGTTTCCCATAATAATTTCTCCCATCTCAGCATCGCTGAACTGTGAAAGAAATTTAACCAGGTCAGTGAAACACATAAATTAGAAATGACTTAACCTGCTACAACTTCTATTTTATATTAAAGTAAGAATAAATAGGGGAAGCTGGGATGGCTGAGTGGGTTGGGTGCTCACTTTGCAGCCCCGGGGACCAGGGATCGAGTCCCGGCCCCGGCCCGTGCGGACCCATGTGCTGAACTGGGGAGCGCCCCCAGTTCAGTTCTCTCCGGGTTGAGACCCTGGCCTTGTTCCTGCCCTGTGCAGCCCCGTGCCCACCTGTGGAGTGAAACTATGTGGAAAAACCAATGATGTGCAACTATGGAGACTGCTCTGGGCCCTCCCCCTTCTCTGTCTCTGTATCTCTCTCTCTCTGTCAAAAACCATAAAAAATCTTAAAAAAAAAAAAGAATAAATAAAAGTAACGAACTAAATGTCTGTGATTGAGTAGGGTATCCCAAAATTCACGCAAGAACTCATTTTCATAGAAAACACAAGTTTATAATTAAAAATTGTAAATTTGCATTGCTCAACAATAAAAACGTGTTCTTTTGTGTAGCACTCCATTTTTTTAAAGTTAAGTTTCCCTTTGTAAGGAAACTTTTTTTTTTATAGCACTTTATTTTTATTTATTTTGTACAGAGAGAGAGAGAGGGAGATAGATACAGAGACAGAGAACTGAACTGGGGGAGCTCCCAGTTCAGCATATGGTTCCGCACGGGCTGGGGCCGGGGCCGGGATTCAATCCCCGGTCCCCGGCGCTGCAAAGTGAGCGCTTAACCCACTGAGCCATCCCAGCTTCCCCAGCACTCCATTTTTAATAACCCTGAACTGTCAGCTGTCACGCTGTCTTTTTTTTGTTGTTGGCAACACTTTACCGCACAAATGACGCAAAGTTCAAATCTTGCGTGAATTTTGGGACACCCTTTACTTTGATTTTAGGGAAAAGTATCAACAGTATTTAAGATATGTACAACAAAGTATTTCTAGTTTCTTTTTATGTTTTGTACTTTCTCAACTCTAGTATTACTTATAATAATGACATTAACTTGTTATTCCTTTTTCATAACCCAGTGAGTTTTTTAGTATGTAGTACTTCAAATAACTGTTTAAAGTAACTCAAAGCAACTGTTTAAAAAAACAAAACAACTTACACTTTCAATATGTGGAGGACAGTTATTGCCGGTTGCCTCTACTGGAATATCATCATATTTCTCAAAGTTAATCCCCGTGTTTCCTCCAGAAAACAGTTCCCTAAAATCAAATGACTATTGCATTTGTTATAATAGGTAGTGAGTTTCAAAGCATCAACATACATTTCAAAAACTTACTGCTCCAAGAGTTCACTTGGTGGAAGTGGTTTTGACCAATCATCTTCATCTGATTTATCACACCAATGACTGTGTCCAGTGCGATCAAATTTGCCAAAGCCAGTCCTATCACCACAACTGACAATACCATCATAGTCACTTCGACCACGATCATCAAACCTGAAAAGCACAAGCAATTGACCAGAGTATATCATTTAACCAGTATCATGTTATCTTTCCAGACTTGTGCTTATTTGAATATTAGTTGAATTATAGTTCATAAGTACCTTTCAAAGATGTTAGTAATTCAATATTGGCTGTTTCTTCATTTGTGATATAAGGTCCCCCACTTAACCAGTGGTTATGTATAATTTTATACATCTCTAGTTTAAAAAAAATCAGTATTCTTTACAGATTTTTACAAAATTATACAACTTAAACATGAATTAAGTTTTATAATACTGTAACTAGTATATATTTAACACCTTCATGTTATGATTGAATTACTTAATGATAAGGAAACAGGCAAGCAAAAACTAACATGAAAGTCAATTTTCATGCTTACATTTAGACAGAAAGAAAAAAACCTACTTATGTGACAAGACTACATTTTTAGTTTTTTTAGTCTGCTTTGTGAAAAACAGACATTAAGTTCTTAAGATCAATTTACTATACTTCCGCAGTCATAAAAAATTCTTAACCAACACAGAAGCCATAAAATTAATAAATTAATGATTAAATAGCATATTTTAATTGTATGTAATTTCTGATTAACAGAAATTTAAAAACCTAGTAGGGGATGCCAGGATGGCTCAGCGGGTTGAGTGCTCACCTTACGGTCCCAACCCATGTGAACCAATATGCTAAAGTGGGGTGTGCCTTCCCATGCAGGAGGTCCCTGGCCTGGTTTATGCCCTCCACATACAGCTCCCCCATGCCAAAATGTGTGGAGTGAAACTATGTCGAATACTAACAACATACAACTGAGGAGATTGCTCTGGGCCCTTCCCTCATCTCTCTCTGTCAAAAACAAACAAAAAGACAAAAACCAAACAAAAACCTAGTAATGGGATGCCAGGATAGCTTAGCACCTCGTAAACGCTGAGGTCTGGGGTTCAATTCCTAGCCCTGGCCTATGCAAGCTCGTATGCTGAACTGCCAAAAGTGGTAACTGCCAGAATGGGATGGTGGTGAAGATTCCTGCCTCCTATGTGGGAGGCATCCAGTTCGGTTCCCCACATCCACTTGTGTGGAATGAAACTATGTCTCAACTACTGATGTCCAACTATGGAGACTGCTTTGGGCCCTTCACCCTTTTCTCAAAAAATAAACCTTGGGGAAGCCGGGATGGCTCGGTGGGTTGAGCGCTCACTTTGCAGCACCGGGGACTGGGGGTCGGGTCCCGGCCCTGGCCCATACAGAACCATGTGCTGAGCTGGGAGCTCCCCAGTTCAGTTCTCTCTCTGTCTCTGTATCTCTCTCTTTCTCTGTCAAAGAAAACCCTAACCCTAACCCTAAACCCTAACCCTCAAACCCTAACCCTAACCCTAAACCCTAACCCTCAAACCCTAACCCTAACCCTAAACCCTAACCCTCAAACCCTAACCCTAACCCTAAACCCTAACCCTCAAACCCTAACCCTAACACTAAACCCTAACCCTCAAATCCTAGCCCTAACCCTAAACCCTAACCCTATCTCAGGCCGACACTAACAGTAATCCTCACCCTAACCTTTAGTGTAACCTAGCTCTAAATCTAATGATGGACATAGCCCCAGCACTAACCCCAACAGTAACAGTGACCCTAAACCTCATACTAATTCTACCCTTAGACATATACAAGCCTCTCACACTCGTGACCGTGACACTTATCTCTCCGTCAACCTCAGTCTGAGCATAACCTTGATCTTCAAATTGATGACATGGACAATGATGCTAAATAGTGGCCTTGACAAGGATCCCCATGTTTCACATGAAGCTCACTGATACTAAACTTGAGACTATGATAACCATAAATTACTATACCATATCAAACCGTCAGTAGATATCAACCCTGACCCTGTCATTATCTTGATTCTACATGCTAACTGTGATGCTATACTTTACACAGACTGTGCCCTGAATGAGAACCTTCACCATGACCCTGATACATGAACCTGATCATAAACATCACCTTGATGTCGAAAACACATCTACACTAACCTTGAAACAGACCCTGGCCTCCACCAGGAACGTGGACGATAACCGAATCAAGACACTGAATTTCACCCTAAATCTGATCCTGACGCTGGCCCTCTCCATGAGTGAACCCGGGAACGATTCATGACAGTGACTTTCCACCTCACCCATACATCATTTGTCAACCTCGCCTGCACCGTAACCTTGCCACTTGTGCTAGACATGACCGGGACCCAATGATTCCACATCTCCTTCCTACTGGATGCCGAAATACACTGAATGCTGGACCTGGACCCTGAAAGAACCCTCATCGTCACCCTAAAAATCAAAGTGATCGTTACCTTGACATACATTAGATGCTGACCCTGACACCAACCTTTCCCATTGGAACACAGCTAGACCTGAAACCCGAGTCTAACCCTGACACTCACATTGACATTGACACTAGATGCTAAACCCCAAACCTGAACTGGACTTTACCCCTTAACCCAGAACCTTGAATGTTGGCCTTGAGGCTAAAACCAGTGGAACCGGAACCACAACCTGAACCTTAAACCTTGTCTGAAAACCTGACACTGACCTTATCTGTGAGCCTGATACTGATTCTGAAACCTTTACAGGGACTTTTACAATAAACTTCATCTTGAGACTGTTCATGAAACTGGCCTTCAACCTCAACCATCACACCGATGATAGATGCCAAAAATGTTTGCCTGGTAACTGAAAATGATGCTGACCCCTGAGTCTAACGCTGACCTTCACTCTGAATCAAAACCTGACCCTGACCTTGACTCTAATCATGGTCCTCACGATTAAACTAACCTCGTCCAAAAACCGACAGTCACTGACAGTGACGGTTGCACTGTATGCTGACCTATACTTTTACCTTGACACGGACCGGGCCCTCTGCCCTGCATGCCGAACCTCGCTCGTTCGCTGACCCTAAAGGTTAAACCCGATCCTGTCCGGGAACTTTATCTAAACTGTGACCCTGTGTATCTGTCATACACACTAAAACAATGACAATCTGGTGCTAAACCTGACTCTAACCTTGGGATAAACCCTCCTTCTTGCACTGATCTGAACCCTAATGGTAAATGTCACATTGGCACTAGATGCCGACCCTGAGCTTCAAAATGACCTGGAACCTGACACGGTCTCTGAACGTAAAACTTCACTTCAACATTAACCTGACATACTCAGTCCTCATTATAGCATTGTTCCTAAAGCTATAACCAAGTTTTGCAGACCCTACATGTTGAGCGTGACCTAAATCACTAACCCCAACCTCAGACTCTTAAATTGAACCAGATGTGGAATCTGACTGGACTTTGGACACCAGTCGACAGTCACCCTTTACCAGAAAATGAGGCTGAACCCCACTTTGATCCTCATCCACACACTGACCTAAAATGCTATCAGACTCACTGTATCCGTGACACTGACATTAGACAGTGACCATCACCTTAAACCTGAACTTCACCTTGACTGAGGGCGGTTTTCTTCAACCTGTCATCCTTCTTCTACTGAACGTGGATTCTAACATGCTGCACGATGCAACCGTGACTGGGACCTTCGTTCCTCACTTTAAACCTTGAATCAGACACTCACCCTGACCTTGAACATGAACCATGAACTTCATTCTCACCATAATCCTGGCTATAACCTTCACATTAAGGATAGATGCTAATTCTGAATTGTGGACTTGATATGAAATCTAACCCAAAACCAGGCACTGAAACTGGACCTGAACCTGACCGTTAGCTTCACAAATACGCCAGATGCTCACCTTGATGATAAAACTGAAGCTGCCACTGAAACTGCCCCTGACCCTGAATGCGACTGCAATGCTAAAACTAGGTCATGATCCTGACCTAAACTCATAGACTTGAGCCCAGTATCTGAAACGTTCTGATTCTAAACACTGACCTGGAACCCTCACTTGGCAGTGAACCACACCTGGATTCAGAAACCAACATCAACCTTCATGCCTGAACCTTACCTGAAACCCTGAACGTGATTCTGACCGTAAACTTGACGCTGATGGGACATGTTGACCCTGACCCTAAACCTGATCTTGACTGACATCCAGAAGCTTCACCTGAACCTGGCCCTGACACTGACCTTCACACCAAAGCTTATCCTGAACCTGACCGTGACCACAGAATGGACTCTCACCTTTAACTGGACCCTTTAGCTGAACCGTACTGGAACAATAACCAAAAATACTGACCCTGATCCTGACCCTGACCCTGAACCCAACCTTGGCCCTGACCGGGACCCCTTACCTTAAATTTTACTACAATCCCTCACTATGACAGTGACCTTTACACTGACTGACACCTAAGGCTGAACATGACCGTCACCTTGATGCTTACGTTAGACTTTGACCAAGAATCTGATTCTTAACCAAACCCTACTGTTCCATCATGTTGACATTGAAAATAAATTCTGACCCTGGCTGCAAAACCTAAACTGAACCCTGAACCTGACCTTATTTGTGCCATTCACACTGACCCTTATAACCCAACCTTGACCCTGACACAAACCCTAGACCGCTTACCCTGACTATGATGCTTGCTTTTCTCAATGACCCTACATGTGGAACCGGATCATGGATCTGACTCACTGTAACCTTCACTTCTAACCTTAAACCTTGACTCAAACCGACTCTGGACCTGATGTTGATCATTAACCTTCACTGTGACATTGAAAGCGGACCCTGAGACAATGACCCTCTATCTGAAACCTTGACTTATCGTGGTTTCTTCCACGAACCCTAGCTGCTGACCCAAATGAGCACTACATCCACTGTAACCTTGATCTGAGTAATGACCCTGACCTTTTCCAGATGTGACCTTAACTTCAGATTGACACTCTGGACAGAACCATGACCTTGAGAATGACACTAGATTCTGTCCCTGATCCTAAAGCTGGCCTGGACCTGGGAACTTGACCTGAACTGGAACTTATCACTGACACCTGTTCTTGACCATCACTTCACTCTGAAACAGGTCCTGATGAAGACACTGAATACCATTGTAACTGTGACACTGACCTTTAATGCTGATCCTGATCCATCACCCAAACCTAACACCCTGAACCTGACCCTGAAGGTCATCTTTATACTGATACTAGAAACTAATCATAACCATTAACTGTACCTTAACCTTAACCCAAACGCTTCGCTCTAAAGCACTGCCCCCGATCCTTACAAAGACCTTATACTTAAACCTGACCCTCACATTGGACATGAACTTGAACATAAGGCTGACCTGGAGACAGACCGTAAAACTGATCAAAAACAAACATAACATGGACGATGACACTCAGACACTGAACTTTACCGTGACCGCTGTCCTCAAACTGAACCCTAAAACTGACCCGATTCTGACATGGACCCTGGCTCTAAACCTCACTGTAAACATGACTGTGAAAGTAACCTGCAGTCCAGATTCTCAAATGAACCTCGATTCTTGACTCTGACCTTGACCCTTGACCATAAGTACATACTCATTCGCTGACCCTTAATGCTAACATTGATACTGAACCTCAACCCTGACCTTAACCTTGGCCCTCAGGCTGACCCCGACCATATAATTCACAATAGCCACAAACCGAAACCCAATCTTGACGATGCCCTGGGCTCTTGACCCCAAGCCTAAGCCTAAACCTGACACTAACCCCTAAAACTTAACAATGACCTTGATACTTTACCAGACCCTAAATTCTACACAAACCTAAATAGGACACTGGACTTGGCCCTAAATTGGACCTCGAACTCCTCATCTGACTGTTAAAACTTGTTAACTTGACACTCTCCTAATGTTAAACCTGATTGAGATTGTTAATTTGCCATGGACACTAAATGCTACCTGTGACCCAGACCCCAACGGGACATAGAACCTGAATAACAATGACCAACTCCTTCACAGATACTGCTTTCCTTGAACTAGACCAACGCACACGTGGCACATGACCCTGAAAGCTGACCGTAACGGTAGATATATATGCTAGACACTGTGATGCCTACCTGAATCATGAGCCACACCCTGACCCTGATCGTAACCGTGATGGTGTGCTCAACCTTGATGGACAGTCACTAGATGGTGAGCTTGAA
>PVKE010024811.1:0-23524 GCA_004027555.1 Craseonycteris thonglongyai
TAGAGAACCGAACTGTGGGAACTCCCCAGTTCAGCACGTGGGTCCTGCCTGGGCCGGAGCCGGGATTCGATCCTCGGTCCTCATGGCCTCAAAGCGAGCGCTCAACCCGCTGAGCCGTCCCGGCTTTCCCCAGTCTAACTTATTTTAAGGTCCATCCACATTGTCACAAATGGCTATATTTCATTGTTTTGCCATGATCAATTTTAAGTGCTATTTGTAACTTCAATAAAAGGGATAGGTACCCAAGGACTTAACACCCAAATTGATTAATTTACCTCATCTTTAGCAAATGACAAATAAATTGATTTGGCATACATAGCAATAAAATCTTAATGCAAATGCAGCTTCTTATATTTTCCTATGGTGTCTCTAATTAGAAGTGACATTATCATATTAGTAAGCAAAACCTAGATAAACATTTTATCTCCAGTTCTGCAGAAAATATATTTTATTCTGCAGTCTCAACAGACTGACGCTATGTTGCACTCCTTCTCCAGCCCTCAGGGATATCACACCAAAACAATAACACCCCCAAGACTACAATGATAGATATGTGACTGGACTATTCACAGCCCTCTAGACCAGCAAGCTGACCAAGGTGCTTCTCTTCTATTAAATGACAAAGAATGTCTTTTGTTGTTCTTCATAAAGTAAGAGACCTACCATCCTTCAGTTCCAGGCTCTCATCCTCATTCTCATGATTAAAGAAGAAAAAGTTTCTTTTATTTCCATCCCCATTAAAAAATAATTCCAGGGAAATGATCCTGATTGCAACGAGAGCATAGAGGTAGTCCCAACTTCAAGTAAGGTGTGAACCTCTTTCAAAGGGAAACAGAAGCCACTTTACAAGTTCTTCATACATTGCCTGATGTAGAGTAAGTGCTTTATACATATTAAGAACATATTAACATTGGTTCTCTGTCAAGGGCATGGAGAGTATAGCCATGTGTGGAGCTAGAAATCAGGAATTTTAGGTTTTAATTCCAGCTCTGATGTTAGGAACATAATTTGCGTAAATTGCTTTGCTCCTCAGAGCTTCAACCTTTCATTTGTAAGATCACAATCTCCTTTTCACTTCATATGAGTTTTTTGGTATCAACCCAATACTGACACAAATAGTGTGACCTTGGGAAGTTACCAAAACTTTCTGTCTGTTTATCCACCCATCTAAAGAAATTGCTATTCTTTCATGACAAAACCGTGTTTTAGATGAAATGAAGCCATGAACGCACTAACACTTTGTAGAGGTAAATGTCATTTTCAGATGGAAGTTCTTATTATAGTAGATGGAAATTGTGCTGGTGTCACTTCGTCACTGAAGACCTTTTAAAAAGCTAACAATAACTCAGCAGCTGGAAATCATAAGCTAAACAACACATTCTAGGTTCATATAACTTGACGCTATTCTGGTGCTATCAAAGATTAATAATAGATCCTAATCTCATTATGCAAATAGCTAATGCTATATAAGTAAATGGTTGATGTGATAGAACCTATTTGAAAAGGTTAAAAATGACCAGAAGTATCTTTACATATGATCATAGCTAAAGCTTGCAGATGACGCTTCTGCTGGAGCCTGAGAAAGCTTTCTCCTAAAAGAAGTCTGCAGGAACACTTTCACCTCCACATAGCTGAGCTCTTTACCTATTTACTAGTTATATTTATGTTATAAATTATTAATATCTTTATTTTCATCACATACATGTAAAAGAGTAAGGTCTTTTTTTCACAAATAATACAAATAAAACTAATAAATAAATAACTACATAAATAAAATCTTTAAAAAAAGAGCCATCATTTACAACAGGAATAATCTAGACATTAGGTATTTAAATACAACCATGGGGGCATGTAACACTTTTACCAGCAGCAGAACTTAATTATAATCACAAGGATTGATATTTTTAAATCCTGCAAGGAGGAAACAAAAATGTATTCAAGGTATAATGTTCAAGGACACGTGTCACAATCAACTGTTATTGAATAAATCTCTCTCTCTCTCTCTCTCTCATTTAAAGGATTCTCTGAAAGGAGAATGAAAGACAGAACAGATTGAAAGCAGTAAACGAGTTCTTATGCAAGAGAAGAGATTCTAGAAGAAAGGTGATACCTGTCATTACATTTCAGGGTCAGGCATGGTGTGTCAGAGCAGAAACAAACTATCTTCTCTTTTATGGAATCTTTAACTTTATAAAATATCCTTTCGGTTATTTCTGATACTGATCCACTATGCAGGCTGCACAGAGTACATGGGCTGCCCTTCTTTTATGTATTTGATTTTTTGGTTAAACTGAAACATATTTCCCTTCAGCATTTATTTGCTGGAATGGCCTTATACTTAAAACTTTAAAAAGAAGAGCTTGGAAACAAGAGAATCAGGTGGGGAGGAGGGTTGATAATATCACCACACATCCCTGAACAACCGGGAGGCTCCAAACCTGCACAGGAGAGACCAGACAGGGCCTGGTAGAAAGCAAAAACTGGGGCAGATTCAAAACCGGCCTGGAATTCGAATGAGCACCCCACTCCACATGTGCATACATTGGTAGAGTGGAACCTCTACTGGGTCAAGGTATTTTGAGTTCAACCTCTGACCTGTCATTGACTTATAAGTTATGCAGACACTGGTGAAACCTCTTTAAAAAGGGGAAAACCAACCAACAAACAAACACACCCAGAACCTGATTGGCTACACAATGCTGGAGAGATAAATTCCATAGGTTCATTTCAGTCAGGTGGGCTATATGCAACCAACGAAAACAAAAGATAGGAACGAAGCAGTGATGACAATTTTATATAAACAATAAACAAAACAAAACAAAAAACCTTAGAATTTCTATATTATTTAAAATGACTAGTTTTCAAACAAACCTATGAGACCTGTAAAGAAAGAATAGTATAATCCATAATTAGTGGGGAAAGGCAGTGAATAAAAACTGTCTCTGAGTGGACACATATAATGCATTTAAGAATGAAAAAGGTTTTGTTGACAAAGATTTCAAGTCACCTATTATAAATATGCTCAAAGGTATAATAAAAAAATATGCTGAAAAAGACTTAAATATATATATATATATAAATAAATAAAAACAAAATAAACATAGGAAGTTCTAGAATGAGAAAGTACAATAACTTAAATAAAAGAAATTTACTCAATAGGTTCAAAAGGTGATTCACGATATCAAAAGAAAGAATTAAATTTGAAGGTAGACAAACATAAAATTATTTAAATAACAGAGCCTCAGGTATCTGTGAAGTATATGAAGCCACATTGGAGTACAGTTGCTATATTTTCTCAGAATTAAGTCAGTTTTAACCTGAAATAAATTATGAGAAGTTAAAATGCATAGTTTAATCACTGAAGCAACCACTTTTATATTTTTAAATATAGTTTAAAAACTCATCAGAATAATTAAAATGATACAGAATAATTTCACACAAAAGAATAGAAGAAACAGAGGACCAAAAAAGACAAGAGACACATAAAAAACAAAGAGCAAAATAACAAACAAATTTAATCATATCATAAATTACACTCCTTGTGTATGGACCAAACAGCATCATCTAAAAAGAGAAATTGATAGATTTGATTAACAAGCAGTTTCCAAATATATGCTTTCTACAATTAAAAGCCTTTAGATTCAAAGACATAAAATGAAAGTAAATGGATGGAAAAGGGTATCAATAACTAGGGAGAAATTCAACAAGGATACTGAACACTTGAATGAACTCTCAATTAACTTGACCTAACTAATATTTATAAAAACCTCCCCTAATGAGAGCAGAATATATATTCTTTTCAAGTATATAAGGAACATTATCCAGGAGATATCATATGCTAGGCAATAAAAGAAATTTTTATAAATTTAAAAGTATTAAAATAATTCAAAGCATATTCTCCTGTCACAATGAAAATTATTAGAAACAAAAAGAATTTTTGAAATATCCAAGTATGTGAAAATTAAACATACTTCTAAATAACATATGTCAAGGAAAAAACAAAAGGGGAAATCAGAAATTATTCTGAATAAAATTGAAGTGAAAGCACAACATAGCGATATCTATGCAATGCAGCTAAAGTAATACTCAGAGAAAAATCTATAGCTTTTTAACTCCAATAATAGAGAAGAAAATGATCTTAAATAAACTTCAGCTTCCACCTTAAGAATCTAGAAAAAGAAGAGCAAATTACAACCAAGGAAAGCAGAAGGAAGGAAATAATAAAGATAAGATTGGGAAGCAATGAAATGAAAAAAAGAAAGAAAGAAAGGAAGGAAGGAAGGAAGGAAGGAAGGAAGGAAGGAAGGAAGGAAGGAAGGAAGGAAGGAAGGAAGGAAAAGAAAACCAATATGAAGTAATGAAACTACAAGAAAGATGGAAATGTGACTAGATGAAGAGCCATTCACGCAGCAGCAGTAGTTGGCTGACATTCATTATGGGTCTCTACATTAAGAGGACATAGCCACTCTGTCACTTCATGTCTTTCAGTGCATCATTCTGTTATTACTCCAACTGCAAAACAACAATCCTTTCTCCACACCTTCCATTTGAAATCTGTAAGGAAAGGACTCTGAATGGCTCCATTTGGTCTTCTTCATCTATTCTGTCACTGTGTGGCCTCCTAGGCCAACAGCTAGAAATAAGCTTTTTTTTTCCCCATGAGTAGGAGAGTAGCCAAAAATAATGGCTTGAACAAGATAGAAATTTACTTCCCCTACATTAAAGCTTAGTGGAACTGACTTAGAAGAGCCAATTGTGTTGTGTGTGTCTCTAACCAGGTCCACATTCAGTGATGTCACATGCCAAGTTAGTATCTTGAAAGCAGCCATAGTGGAAGTATTTACCTCAGAGAAATCAGAAAACACCACACATCAGGGCACTTTTCCTCAGGGAACCAGTAGTTAACCACTTACCAGCACACCAGTGTAAGTAGTTGCCCGTATCAGGGAACCAGTTCTATTTTTTCTTATCACTATCCCAAGGCCACATGATGGTCCCAAATGGTTGAATAGGCTTTCTACTTGTTATATTTTCATTCCACACAGCAGTAAGGAGACAAAAGAGAAGTTGAAGGGAACCCATTCTCCTTCCATCAAAACCAATAGAAATTCTACACAACACTGATCCTCCCATCTCACTGTCCAAAAACTATCAAGGGCCACAACGAGTTTAGAGGTCTGGGACTTGAGTCCATGCTCACAGCTAATAATAGGGTTTTATGATTAAGTCATAGTATGGACAATAGATATTTGGAGGCAATTAGAGGTTTTTGAACCAATAATCATTTAAGTTGATCCTCTTTCTGTCAGAAATTCACCTCTACACAAGGCAGCTGTAGTACCAGCAAGAGAACCACCTATACTGCTTCTTAAGTCCTATCGGCAGGGGTAAGATTAGGTAGTTTCCCTCAGAAGAAGGCTGCAAGTAGAGCTGCCGCCACGACTAGCCTACCCAAGACAGAGATGTTGGCAAGAGAAGTTATAAGTTGGTAGTAAAGTAGGCAGTGACAAGGAATTGATAAATTTTGCCCTTATTTATGTTTGCACTGATGGTGTGGCATAACTGACCATACATCTAGTTTTCCTAGAAAAACAGTTATTACAAACCAGGCTACCACAGCCATGAATAATGACCTCCCAAGATGTCTACTTCATAATTCCCAGAACCTGTGATACGTTATGTTACATAGCAAAGGGGAATTGAGACTGCAGGATTCAGGTTCCTAATCAGAGGACCTTTAAATTGGGAGATTATCCTGGATTATATAGGTAGGCATAATATAAACATAAATATGAGATGATCAAGGTCCACATACCATACTTCTTAGATATCAATTTAGATCCTGTAGGAGACATCTTTCTCCAAGGCCATTAGCTACGTGTTTTATTCAAGCCATTACAACTGTTTTCACATGAACACAGACACGTAGTGCTTCACCTCATGCCTACGCTTCACACCTAGTGGATTGTTGATCTGGCTCCTGGAGCTGATAGTTACATATTCATAAGGATTCACAGCCAGTTCTTAAATCATTGGTAGCTTATAATTGGCTTTGGTAGGAGAATTTTTGTAGCACAATTAAGGCAAACATAACCAATGCAATTCTTTAAGTCTTTTTCCCTCTTTTTCTTTTTCCTATCTTTCCCTCCCTCCCTTCCTCCCTCCTTCCCTCTCTCCCTCTGGTGCAGGTGGGGTGAGGACAGCGGAAGGACTCTTTGGTTTAAAAGATACACAATTTTAAACACACACAAAAAATATCACCCTGCCACCCTCTGCCACACCAGACCAGTCCTAGGCTGCACCTGAAGCCCCTTTGACCTTTTAACAATGCCATCCTTTGGGGAACTCAAACGGCTGCATCATGACCCTCCACACAGATGCCGCTCTAAGCAGAAAAACTCCTCCAATCGCTGCGTCCTTCTGATTTTATCCTCTCCTTGGGAAGGGAGGAGGAAGGCCCTTCTTCCTTCCTCGAGGACAGACACCCACTCCTGCCAGCCTGTGGCATTGGGAGTGGAGGGGGTGGAGGGAGTGGGGGATGGGAGGGTGGGGGCATCCATCAGAAGCCTAGCCTGCTTGTTTATGGTTGCCCCAGGCAACTGTCTCCTATGGCCTCTCCATTTTTCTGGCAGCATGCTGGTATCAGTGAGATTCAAAAAATAAAAATCATCCAAATAGTGGTCACTCTTGAAAAGCTATTATGGGGATCAATAACTGAATAGGAATATTTACTAAATAGTCATTGCCATGAACTAAGTATGCAGTTTGGTTTATCTGAAGACAATCCCATGAGATTGAGCTATCACTAATGCTTGATCCAACTGGTCTCCAGACTTCCTCACGTGTTCTCTCCCTCATTCCCTGCCTCAGTTTAGTTTTTCTTCATTTTTTCATTCTGGACATTATATTCTCCAATAAAGTATAAGCACATAAACTTCATTCCTGCTAACTTTTCTGAGAACTCGATAAGAAGTCTTGACCTAATATGATAGAGACATATTGATGTTTTATTTGAAGTCAGTTGTTAAGTAAATTAGTCTCTATGTGTCGAAGTTATAAATCAATGTTTTAAGGGTTTTTCTTAAGAAATGAGAGAACATGAGAAAAGTGGACTTTATTCATTATTCAAAACAACTGTATGTTTGTAAGTTATTGCCTAAAACTATACTGTCTGGAATGCAAGACTAAGAAAATAGAAAGAGCAGCCTCCAACCACCTTCTCTAGGAGTTGCTCTGACACCCAAGCTAGACCACGCTCCCCTATAAAAAGAAAAACAGCTCACAGATAAACATCTGAAAATGCCAATCTGTGATCATACTACAAAAAGACAAACTCACTTTCTCTAGTCCATACCAACTAGAAGTCAAAGCACAGACAAATTGACAAAATCTACAGCTATATTATTCCCAAGTTTCTATTTCCTCCATGACTAGGAATTGCCAGTCAAAATGCCACCTTTGCCACTGTGACTTTAAAAACTCAGACCACCATTTGCTAGGCATGTTATGGATCTTAATGGGAGTTCCCTGCAGCGCAGTAATTGAAACAAAGCTTTCCTTCTAATTTTGAGCTCCCTCTGGATGTTTTGAGAGATGTGTGTGTGTGTGGTCGAATGCACATCATTTGAAAGTGATCAAAGTTTGAGTTACGTTAAGTCTCCAGGTACAATTTAGCCCCAGGAACAATATTTATCAAATATATGCTTTTCAGAAAATAAGCTAGAGCATTTCCAAAAAGTAAATCAAACTCCAGACTCAAATACACAACCAGCACAGTTATTGGAATCTGTTAGATAAATTTCCCCCCAGATATATAAAGTTCTGAAGCAGCTTTCTCCTTTCCTTGACTCTAATCTTAGCCAAGCAGCGGGAGAGAAAAATCAAAGAATGAGAGCTTTATTTCTTTATTTCCTGTGCTAAAAGTTTAATCCTCTTAACATACAAGTTCTTATCAGCTATGCTGGATTAATTTGTTTTCCTAAATGGACTGGGTTAACAGTCAAAAAAGGACTTACCCAAAGTCATGCAAAATATTACAAAACGTAATTCACCGCTCTTCTATAAAATAAATTTAAAAATATACCTTTGAAATACTCTACTGCCATGTTCTGATCAGCACAAACAGGTGATATATTTTCACTAATGGTAAGTTATTTTTCAAAAATAATAAAATAGTTATAATGCATTGCAATTTTTACTGCCAGACATGATCCCAGGAGCAAAGAATCAAGAGACTTTTTTTTTTTTTTTTGGTAGAGAAAGAGAGAGAATTAAATCAATGAGGATTATACTATGTGACAGTCAAGAGTCTGAAGAGGAACCATGCAAGTAAGTGGTTGTGTTGAGCAACAAATGGGCATGTTGAGAGGTGAGTGGGTTGAGTTTGACTTGGGAGACAGTGGTTAAGAGTACTGATTCCAGAACTGGGCTGCCTGATTTGCAATTCTGGTTTCTACTGCCAGCTATGTAACCTGGGACATGTTACCTGCTTTCATTGAACTTACATTTTATTAAGAAAATACACAAAAACAAACAATAAAATTATAAATAAATTATATATATAATAAAGAGCAGATTAAGAGGATGGGGAGTGTCAAGGTTTAGAGGCTGGGTTGCAACAACAAAGAAACTAGTCATTAGTCATGAAAAGGGTACTCGCTGAAATTTGACATTTGAATATTAGGACAAAGCATCCCAGGTAGAGGAACAGACAGTGTAAGAGCAATTAAAGTAGCAGCAGTGCCAAACGTGTTTAAGAAAAAAAAAAATGAAATGTTATGATGAGTAACGCTTATTGAGGGAGGGAGGAACGGTTGGGGGTGAAGTCAAGGAGACCATGAATAGTCAGGTCTTATATGATTGCTTCAGACGTTGGAAGAACGTGAGAAGCCATTTTAGAACTTCGGTCAAGAAACTGTGATGTCCTTTTAGCACAAGAGAAATCTAATTGAGTCATAACTGATAGGTAACCTGAAAATTTTTGAAAAATTGCTTTGTGATATATTTCAAGGGTTTGAAGCACTAAATATCTTTGCTATAAATACATCCCTGTCATCCATCTCCATCTACTCAATCACATGAACACATTTTACTTGGACATACATATCTATAAAGACAAATGTAGTTTCATTCAGAATGGTCTCTTTCTAACAGTAAGCAAAAGCCACCCACAGGCTAACTAACTGCAAAAGAAATAACAGTAGCTGCACATCTAATTCCTAGAAATCTCAATAACTATATTTATAGTTTAAACTGCAGATAAAGGAGAAGTTAAAATTAGGGAAGAACAAACTCTGGGAACTAACTTTTGGGATCTATTTAAAGTAAGTGAATTTAAGTTCTAACAGAGCAAAGTCACACTTAGTTGTGACTACTGAAGGGAAATAAAATGATTTGGCAGCTAGCATTACTTTCAAATTCCATAGAAGCCACAGAAAAAAGAGTGAAATGGAACTTCAAATGTTATCTGAAAAATCCTCAAATGGCATATTTGATGTGATCTTTTGTGGTATGGGTTCACATGCATGGTATTCTTAGTACTAGTACTCATAATAACTTCTTTTCTGTACTCATACCAGTTTTTGTGTGTGTGTTTTTTTGTCAAGATATAGAATCATCAACCACAAAAATTACAAGAACTGCAAATGAGAATTTTTCCTCCCCCCATTGCAAGTCATGTTTTATTTTCGGAGGGAGGGTAATGAACACTGAGTAGGCAGATGAAAAACACAAAGCATCGACTACATGTGATCAAGAATCTAAGATTTATAGATCTTCATAATACAGAAAACTCTCTGTTAACCAGAACTCAAGCAAACAGCACTCTCAAGCAACTGGCAAAAAAAAAATCAAAGTAATAATACTACATTTATCCAGTATGGATGTTGGCTGAGAGTTTACTGTACATATGTATGTTAAATATTCATATATATTACCTTGATTATATATATTATTCAAATGTAGTACTTAGTGTTTTAAATGTTTTATGTTATATATATATATGTGTGTGTGTGTGTGTGTGTATATACACATATGTATGCAAAAGTTTAATTACATGTGTATGTATAGTTTTAAGTCACATTTCTTACATAAAAACAATTATGTACAAGTATTTGGTGGGTGACTATTGGTTGGGTTATGCTTAAGATTTCAGTTTTGCATTCAGTAGCATGTAAGGAAAGTGTGTATGACTTCATTTGATGAGACATATGGCTCTGTCAATGTGATAGTGGTTTCTTAGGTTTTTTGGTCTCACCCTATGGAGTACATGACACAATAAACAACCATATGCATGGTTTTATTTCAGGAGTTTATGGAAGAATAACAGAAAATCCTGAGGAAAGTAAGTGTATGAATGTCCCTAGCAATGAAGAAATAAAGCAGCACATCTCAATACTCTTTATAGTGCTAGTCTAATATTGTGGGTTTTTTAATGAAAAACTGCATTTAAATAAACCCGACAGCATATTAAGTAAAATTAAAAACAAGAAGTGTAACTACCAAGCAACTGGTAAAAAAATAATGTTTCAACATTTCTTTTTGCAAAAGCCAGGATTGCAAAAGCTTATATAGGTTAGAAAATGCCTTGATTATTAGCTTGATTGTTTATAGCAAGCATTATAGTTCTAACACTTGGCAATTACAGTGCTTAATAAATATTCATCTATTTTAAAACTGACAGATGATTACCGGTAGTTTTTATCTCCAGATGTTTACATGAATTAGGTAGTGATGTACCTTAAATCATCTGTACAGAGTAAATGTAAAGTATCATTTATTGCTGGAGGAAATGTAATAAGTGGGGGTGGGAGGGTAGAATTAGAAAGAATTAAATAAGGCAAGAAATCAGAATGTTGAATCAAATCTTCCCCAGCAACTATTGACCTTGAGCTAGTTATTGACTTGCAATTTTCTCATCTATTTTTTTTCCTAAAAATATTGATCTGGCTCCAAGCTTTGCATTAGCTGCCTACAGACTGTATGAACTCTGAGTTTAGTTTATTCACAGTAAAATGAAGATAAATATTCCTACTCCAGAAAATCTTGGTGAAGATTAAATAAGAACTTATATGGGAAAAGTGTTATGTAACCAATAAAATATTGCATGGAAATCCATTTGCCTGGCTTAACCAGGTGTCATCTCTTCTGAGAAGACTTCTTTGGCTCAAAGCGTGTTTGAAAGCTCTGAGTACTCCTGCCCTCTGCTTACTCTAAGCAAGACACCGAGAAAATACAGATTTGAAATCTGTTCTAATAGAGTCTGAAGAGCAATACCATGAGTGATGACCTGTCTGGGCATTAAAAGCTCCATGCGTCAGACAGAAGGACAGAATTAGAATAACTCAGATTGTATTTCTTAATCTTTACAATCACTTTGTTCAGTTTTATTTAGAATGTACATACTTTTTAAATGAAGGAACATGTATATGTTTAAAAACAACATGGAGGAGAATCGCAAGAGAAGAGGTATGTATTATAAAGAAAGGCAGGGGCCATGGCAATGGATCTTTAAACCAATAAAGATCCATATTGTGAGAATCACAGCTCACAATAGATAGTGTAGGGGGTATTTATTTACGAGAAAGCCCACCAGGGAAGAAAGAGTTCAGTTTAGAGACAAGTGATCACGAATTCTTAACCTAGGGCTCTGGTGAGGATGACGATGGGGGCAGGAGGTTGGGTTAAGTAATATATAGGAGATAACGTCTACAGGTCTTAATATGAGAGAAGAGGAAGAAGGAGGAATAACGAATGAGCCTGAAGTTTATAAACTGAATGCCTTAGAAGTCGAGGATTCCAGAAAAATGAAAAAGGATGAGATGAAGTGGTGAAATGAGTCCTTGTAATTGAGTTTGCCTTTGAAGTCCTCAAAGGAATCCAGGAAAGAGGTGCATATTTGAGAGCTAGCCAATATTAGTAGAAGTCAACATCACAAAAATAATATGTTCACCTTGGTTAAAAAAA
This sequence comes from Craseonycteris thonglongyai, assembly GCA_004027555.1. Taxonomy (NCBI): domain Eukaryota; kingdom Metazoa; phylum Chordata; class Mammalia; order Chiroptera; family Craseonycteridae; genus Craseonycteris; species Craseonycteris thonglongyai. The sequence continues at coordinate 11,965 of PVKE010024811.1, forward strand.
AAAAAGAAAAGCACATTTAGTACTGAACACCGCGGGACACTAAAATTTAAAAGGCAAGAGAAGGAAAGAAATCCAGAAAAATAATTAAAGCTATACTGTGACAGATTTTCTAGTAAAATTGTTTATTCACATCTAAGATTCCTCTTACATATTCGTTATCTAAAACAGTATCAACAGGAATTGTTACAATTCAGTATGCATTCCTCTATGCTAAGTGTGCTTGCTTTCTGCACTGCTGGGTCTGTAACCTTCATATATATTAACCCTCTGAAGCCATGAAATCAATTTCTGGATTTGAAGTTTCCCTGTGACAGAGAATGTCTTAGGCATTGAATTCCTGTGGTCTGTAATTCCCCAAGAAGAAAATACTTTTGATGTGAGGTTGAACCATAACAGAATTGAAAATGTAATTCTTAAATCTCCAAAGTGTTACTCAAACCTTATATAGGTCAATTTCCAAGATATACTCATCATTTTATGATACACATCTATTCTATCTAAGATATATAATTGTTTTTTTCCCTACACAAGATCAACTAGACTTAGGGTTATTTTTTAATGTAAAATATAGGGACACATATAGGACTATGTGTGAATATGTCTAAACACAGTATAATTCAATCATCCTCCCCCCACAAGTTGATAAGGATAACAAGTATGGTTTTCTAATACTGTCTAGAAGAAAGTAATAAAATTTATTTTTCTTTATTTTTCTTTATTATTTTTAGTCTCACACGTACAAGAGAATGTAATGCTTAGACATTTACAGTGCTTATATAGCGATAAACCCAACAGGTCTACGTCCTATTTGATGCCTTACATAGCTGTTACAATCCCACTGACTATATTCCTGTGCTGTACTCTATCTACATCCTTGAGTAGACCCAAAAGTTTTCCTTTCCCTGGTTTCAGATTTATCTTCATCACAACAGGTTTAAAAGTGCTATAGACCTTCTTTGGATACAATCTCTATTTCATTTAAAATGGAATGACAGTGAACAAATCGGTTGACCCTTCTGTGAACACCTTCTTCAGGAAAAGAGATAAAGAATAGAAATGCTGGATATGCTTGACTTCTGTCATGAGCATATGAGATGATAAACGCAAACCTAACAACATCTACACATGAGAATATTTCTGACTATACACATGTTCTTAATAAAAACATACACATCAATGTAGAAAATGCACCTTGGGTAATTAATTTTCAAACTGAACTGAACAGCTTTTGTTAGAAAACTGTAGCATGGGCAAAATAAAATGCCATTTTGTAACCTTAACATCTGAGTACTATTTTAGCAAAATGTGTTGTTATTTTCACTTACAAAATTACATATAGTTAATATATGATTGCCTACTTCTGACTGTTTCAAGATTGTAGGAATTCAGTGAAATAATAGACAGGTAAATACTTTGTAAACAATAATTTAGCCAGATTATTTTGTAGAATCCAGAGTTGTTTATTTTATTACAAAGATCCAGAGTTATTTATCTTGGTAGATAGAATTTTCCAGGGTTTTTTCCTACAAAAGATTTTTGTAGAAGAGTTTGGCCATTTCATTTGCATAATTTATTTTTCAAAGTCAAGGTTAGTGCATATGGCATGCATTTTCTAGAATACAGTAGACTCTCTGTTAACCGGAACTGAAGTAACTGGCACTCTCAAGCAATTGGCAAAAAAAAAAAAAAATCAAAGAAATAATACATTTATCTCTAATGGGTGCCAATTAACTGAGAATGTAAATACTTATATTTATTCAGCATTGGGAAATAATAAAAAGCCCAACAACAACAACAAATACTATCCTGTCCAATCATCTACCACTTACAGTTAAGTACTGTTACGGTATTATTTTAATTAATTCTTCAGTTATTCCTTTGTTATGGGTATCCCTGTGGGAAAGGGCTCCTGAGGAATTCACTGAGCTTTGTATTTTTCTGTGGGAATTTTGAAAATTACAAAATACAAAGACAAAACACTTCCCCTTGCAACACCACCAATCCGTGTTAATTGCCTGTACTGTTAAAAGTTTGCTAACTGTCTCTGCAGTGTATGTCTTCCTGAGGAGCCTCACCTGAGGAAAATGACCCCTGCAGGTGAGTGGACCCCAGTCACCTGCTCCAGGCCTCAGTCAGCTCCTGGTGCAAGCAGAGATGATGAAGCAGGGGAGGAGATTAGAAATCTTCAAGAAGTTGCAACACCAGGCGTCCGTAGAGCTCCAAACCTTCTTCATAATAATTTATTTGCTGAAAAGCTTGCCATGGCATTATGGGGCCAGAGTGTATTTCTGAATGTTGTTCACTTGCGCTACCCACGCACCTGAATTTGGAAGACTATTATGCATTTCTAGTTACAAAAATATTTTTTAACTCCCTCTCCAAATCCCTGTTCTCCAACTGTTTGATCAGATAAGGGACAACTGCCTGCAACTCTAAAAGCCTGATTAGTATTTTCCAGTGAACCGGCCTCATTTCCCGTTAGGACATCCATTCATAAACTGGCCCATTAGACTTCTCTTGGCCCATCCTCGGGGGACGTGGGAGGTAATGAGCAGCCCAGGGAGAACCACCGACCAGAGTGCTCAGGCCATCACTGGGCACCGCCCTGCCCCTCTCCCCGAGCTGCCTCCAGGGAGGGACAAGGCACCCTGCGGCTCCAGAGCAGCGGTGCCCAGTAAAACCGGCTCTAACACAATGCCTCTCAAAGGAACTCACTCACGGTCCTCACCGCCTGCTCCCAGCTTTCCAGCGAGGCCTGCGGGTTAGAGCATCACTGTCTGTTGTCACAGGAGGGAGCTCGCAGCCGCCTAGAGACACAGCCTGGCAAGGAGGCCAGAGAGACAGGGAGGGAAGGAGGTCGCCCAGGCAGGCGACAGCACGAAATTCAGCCCAACACACTACTTGCTGCCTCTCCTGCCCGAGCTGATCCTCAGCACAAGGTGGGCCCAAGAGTGTGAGGACCAATGGGCGCTGTAAGGTCACGAGTTCAAGGACAGGCATTGCAACTGCGTGGTCTCTGACCTAAGTACAAAAGGCACCTTACGATTCAGAATAATATACTTTGGGAGAAGCACCACCTTTCTTCTGGTTATCTTAGCACCTTGGAGGAAGCGTCCTGACAGTTCCGGGTGCAGGGACCAATTGGTTTTCTTTCCAAAAACATGTTTCCAGCCCTAGCAGCAGAGGACAGATACAATTCAGGTAAAAGAGAGGCCAAAAATAATGAAAGGGAGTCTGGAGATAAAGAAGTGTATTATCTACACTTACACATGCCACTGTATTTAATTTTCAAAAGTTGTTAGAGTCATTTACTTTCTTTTTCTTCTTCTTTTTTTAATCTTAAGGAGCCTTAGAGGTCATCTGTACCTGATTTAATATGCACTCATTAAATAAGTTAAATAAAAACCTAAGACCCACAAAAAGAGTGACATAACCTTTTAGGGTTAGACGTTAAGACATCAAATAAACATTTTGCTTTACCTTTAGAAAGGATAGTTAAGGTAAATGTTTCCCTCAGTGTTTCAAAATATCACATAATTTTTATACTGACATCCCTAAAGTATATTAATATTTAAACTGCCCTCCAGCAAGTACAGCTGTCTCTGGTGTAATCAAAATGAGAAGAGTAGAAGTGTGTGCATCCAAATGGCTCATTTTCTTTTTTTATCATGTCTTGAGGTATACGGCATTAAATAGGCAAAATAAATCAAGGTGACTAGCCACTCTTATAGTTTGCTTACTCAAATGTAAGACCAGAAGATCTGGATGGTATTTTGTAGTGATTAGTGAGACAGGAAGATCAAAGAGGCATGTGAACTACAACTGCTATCATGCTTGTTCTGAGAACGTTTCAGATACTTGAGGAGAAAGTCTTTTATGAATAAGAAGAGGTTGTTATATTACAGTTCATCCATGATAGTTCACGTAGTCAAATCTTCTATGCTTATCTGAATTATGTTGGTGCAAACCATTTGTCATTAATTTATTTTTCTTTTAAAAGTCAATAAAATAACCAGTTTTATGCATGCTAAGTTCAGTGTCAAAGTACACTGCAAAATAGGGCCCTGAAGACTGAGCCCCCAGGGTGGCACACCAGGATGTATGCACAAAATCAGGGCTGTGCTACAAAGATGCTAAAGTTTAGTTGTAGGTCAAAGAGGAAGTGGAAGTAGTTAATTAGGTCCATGGCATTCCTGGTATTAAATAAACAAACAAATAAGTATTTTGATATCAGTGATATGAACAAAGCAACAGATAACATTGTTTAGAAAAATTGTAAAATTCTCTTTATCACATCATAAACTATTTAGCTATGAAAATTTAAAATTCAAAATTATTTTTTTCAATTTATTGAGAAAATGCAATTTTTTAGTATTTATCTATGCAAATATATTGATTTCATCAGATTATGAAGACCATATTTGTCAATTATATATAGATATCCCCAGGATATCATTGTTAGTATGCTACTTAATCCCAGACTTCTTTTTTTTTTCCAGAATGATGTGCTACCATAGTATTTCTAAGAAGCCATTTACAGGAAAACTATTTCTATTGAGGATGCCCTAAGGGTAGGCATTTTATTTGGGAGAAAATAATTGAATGTTGAGTTGCAGCATTATCTTTTGTGAACCATTGTAATGAGGCTTTTTATTAGAATATTAAGTACTAATAAATGGGACAACATATATGAATTTGTACTGTTCACAGTGGACATTATGTTTACTAGCAACATAAAATTGTGGGCAGATGAAACAGAACCATCACTTCTACAGGAGGCACACAAAAGAAGAGCAATACAGAGAAATCTAGAAGCATCAGTTCATCATGATCTCTCAGCTAATAGCAATTTTTTTTCCTTTACCACAAATTATCACATAATCAACTGAATTATTTCAGTATTTTTTCATATCATCACTTAAAAGCTTTATTTTCTCTTTTTAAATACATTTTAAAAAACAAACCATATGTTTTTACTTCAAACCTCACCCAACTTCTTTCACTTATTATATTATATACATAGAAGTACAAATCAGAAATAATTAAGTTTGCTGTATTTTTTTTTAAAAAAAGATTACATTCAATACTGAAGGCTAACTGAAGACTTACTTTGCCATTTCTTAAAGAGGAGGTTTGTGGTATTTGTTTGTTTGTTTTCTCTCTCTCAAGAACAAGGAGACCATTTCTTTTAAATATAAATATCAAGGAAGGTATTGACTGTATCTCCCAGTGTCTGAAGGAAGATTGGAGCCTACCTTCCTTGGTTATTAATTAGCAAACACTGATGGCATCATCATAGAGGAAAATATTTGCAAACTCAGGAATAACTCAGTGTGTGCTACATATCCCATTGTTGAAACTCCCCTAATGTCTTCCAATTCTTTTCCACTAGCTCACCCCATGCTTAAACTCCCACTCTTTCTTTCAGTGGAGTTCAGTTCAGACACAGTTCTGGACTCTCTTCCCTATTAGTCTTGAAAAAAATCTTCCTTGCCTGATTAATATTGTCCAGAATGACTTGCTTTGACAACTCACTTAGCTGCTCAGAAACAAAGAGAATCGCTAATCATAGAACTTCATCATGTTTTTGCCAAATCAAGAACTTAAAATATTTCTGTCATTTGCTCATAAGACTCTGGGTCCATCTTTATTATTCACCTTCATTTTTGCAGTTTTAGTTTAAACTTTCAAATCCAGATGCCCAAGGCGGGGCTCTGGTTCTATGGAGATAATGCTCAATACAGAATGAAAAGACCACTTCCAAACCATTAAGTATTCAAATCTAGCATTCATTTTGTAGCAGCAGAAAAATGTTTCCTTCTTCCACTCTAGCATACTTGATTAATCTAATACTTAATTGATATAAGGAAAATTAAAGAGAGAAAAACAAATTTAATTATATGGAAGCCCCCTAAAAATATAATACCCAAAAGGCTGCCAGGCAATTGAAGCTTATATAACTTCCTGAGCTAAGGAAAGGGTAGGGGTCTGGAGGTACAAAGGAGAAAGGTCATTGACAGGATGGCAGAAATATTTGAAAAATACAGATTGCCTTGTTATGTAGATTAGTTTCTTAGGCTAAAAGTTATCTCTGGTAATATCTCTCTCCCTTGTACAGGCCTTCTTCCCAGTGTAAATTTAGGAAGTTCAGAGGGTGCTAAAGAGTTTTACTGAATCCTCTGGGTTTTGGTTGCCTTTAGCTCAAAATAATCCCTATGCCAAAGAGACATATTTTGAGATAGCAAAATCTGCTCCGCTTTCTTCTAACTATACTGAGCTTTGCCTTCCATAGTCTAATTAATTAGTTCTTTTTATTTTAATTTCTTTAGCCAGTTTTTTCTTAGTCTACATTTGAATTTTTGCTTGTTCTATTGGAGTTCATTATTCGGCCCTTCAATGTGGATGAATTCTTTTGGATTTTAAATTGTGAGCTCTCTTAATCCATTGCTTTGTCAAATAAAATTGGCTTAATCTTGATTCTTTTATCCAGATTATTAACAAGGATTTGGAAAGGATCCTGCTTTAAATTGATGACTACTCTGATACACTCTGTCAGATTTGGTGAATATCACCTATTGAATGTTTACTTGCAGACACTTCGTAGAGATGATCTCATTTAATTCTTATAGGATTCTATGAAGTTGGGAATGAAAACAGAATTATACAATAAACCTGACAAGCTCAGTGACTAAAAGTAAACACAGGATGGTCTGATCACAAATTCCTAACTGGGCAGGTCGTAACCATAGTGGGTAGTCTTATCCTGGGCCTGTATCTTTCTTAGCAAAAGGCCAAGCTGTACCTTAAGTGATCTCTGTCCATTATGCATCTAGGATAACACCTTTAAAATGTAATCTTTTCCTTTCCCTTAAAGGCACAACTATCAGCATCTGACCACAGAACCCTTTATTGTTATCTTATTCCCTGAATACCTTCTTGATGTGCTCTAATGTTAATTAACTATCCTGTACCCACCAATGTAAAAATAGTACGTGTTTCTCCATTCTGCCTCTTATCCAATCCTAGAGATGTTCCTGTTGTGCTTTCTCCCACCTTCTTCATCTACCACCAGTGGATTTCATGCTCCTTCTATACATCTTCTTTGATTCTAATGTGTAAAATAAGCCGCAAAACTGCCATTCTCTGGACCATTTTCTCAAACTGTTGAGATTTTGCTTCTGGGCATGTCCTCAAAATTTGACTCAAATAAATTCTTTAAGACTTCTGTAGGCTGGATGTTCTTTCATTGGCAAAGAGGATAATATTATACCCATTATTCAGATGGGGAAAAAGGTCCAGAAACATACTTGTCTTCAGTACAAGAGCTGCCTTGTGACATACATTTATTTTCCACTACAAACCATACTTCTAATCAACGTGGGACACTATCAACCTTCCTTCTTTTCTTCATATCATTTTTTTATTCCCTATTCTCTTCTTTCACTTCCTAGTCTGTTTCCTTTTCTATTTTGTCACACTGCCACTCCTAGATTCATAACCTATGTGTTTAATGACTGCTTATGACTTATGACTAAGTCTCTGGAATGTGGAATCTCCTTTCTCAGTCTATGTGTCTCAAAAATCCCCTTTGTCAGTCATTGGCTAGTTCCCACAGTTGTTTAGTATTCACTACACAAAGCATTTGCAATCACGCAATACTATGTATTTGGTTCACAAGTGTGGAGTCACATGGTATTTATTGAAAAATACATACCCTATGGTACCATGTCATACCACAAGACATCTGTATGACTTTAAGCTCCTTGCTTATTGATCAATTTGCTTAAGGATCTAGTCATAGGAATGGAACTCCGTATTTAAGTGAGAACGTGCCTATACTACCTTGGAGACTAGAAGAGACAATAAAGTTTTGGGCAGACCTCGCTTTCAAGCAATGTATAGGTTTATTATTTATTTAATCACAGTGTATGCACACATTTACTAAATGTTTTAAATAAAGTAACAAATAAAATATAAAAACCTCTACTTAATCTAAAGAGAGGGTCAGTTTTCCTATCCCAACACTCCAGTTGTAGCATAATAAAAATATCCTCTACTCTTTGTATAATAGGCTCATGCTTTTGGATTCTAACAAGTCAGCTCTCATTTAGAACTACTTTATTCTACAATCTGATATCTTAATTTTGTGTTATAAAGACTATAGGCACATATTTTAGTCTTCAAGTAGTTGGTATTACATTGGAGAATTTTCAGAAGGATTTGGTAGAGAATATGCATTTATATAGGTTATACCTAGTGGACAATTTTTAAAATTGCTTTTTGAAAGAAACTACAAGAAAACGAAAAATGCAAAAGTCACACAGAAAATGTAAAATGCAAAATTTACACTGAAAGTCAACCAAATAACAAAGAAAAGCATTTCCTTTCCCAATAAATCATAGAAAATTAATTTCTTTAGTGAATCTAGAGAAAAATAAATGACATGGCTGAAAGAGAAAAATAATTATGGTAAACAGAGTTAATCAAGTAGTTAATTTAGCTATTTGCACAGTTTTGTTTTGTTTTTTGAAGTGTTAAATATTAGATTTTAATGAACTTTCTGTTTGGAAGTTCCATAATGTCTTAGAAATGTAAATGAAAGGAATATAATTATTCAAAAGAAACAATTATATAATAAATCAGGAGAAATTAATTGGTCTGTTAAAGTGAAATCTCCTAAAAGCAATAATAAGTACTACATCAATTTAAAGAAGATCTGAGTTTAAAGCTTTGTGTTTTTATTTCCTCAGTTGGATAGATTTTACTTAAAATAGTCTTTCCAAAATCATTAGCACATTTGTCATGATAATTACTTTTAAGTCATTGTTTATTTGAAACAATTCAGTTGCTTAACTTAACATCACTTCTTCCTTTTGACAGCTTTATAAAAATAAATTCATCTAATTTTATTCACTTATTAGGTATAAAATATCTGATTGTACTCAATTTTTTTTTCACATTTTGCCTTTATTAAAGCTTTATTACCTCCAGCTTTAAATACACATTTGTCTCTGTATTTTAAGGTGAAGAGCAATGTTGCTCAGGAGATTTCTCAAAGGCCTAGGGACATAGCAATTTTTGCAAACCGTCTTCTGATATCTATGATTTTTCATTGATGGTATTGGTAGAATTATAAATAAATATAAAGAGATGTGAAGACACCTGATTATCTCCATCTTAAAATGAAATTAAGTCTTTGATTGCTGCTTTGTGCTATCAAACATAATATTAAAAATGGGCAGGGGAAGTACATAATTTTAATTGCAAACTATTACATAATTGCAAATAGTACACAATTTTAATTGTAAACTATTGAGTGTAAATTCTCTATCAAGAATTATATGAATCCATATTACTTAACTCATGTGGAATATAAATGAAAGCAACAAAGGAAAAAATATCTCATGGACATAGTGAATAGTTTAGCAGTTACCTGAGAATAACGTGGGAGGGACATGGGAGAGAAGGTAGGGGGAGTTGAGTATATGGTGATGGAAAGAGTTGTATATCTGGAACCTATATAATTTTTACTGACCAATGTAACCCTAATAAACTTAACATTAAAAAAAGAGAATTGTATTAATCACTTTATAATCACTTTACATGTATGTTCTTATTTAATCATTCCAGCACATCTATTGAGAATATTACTTTTATTTATTACACTTATTTTATGAATGAATAAGGGAAATGTTCAGAATAGATTTTATATTTACCAATGGTGACATAATTAGCATATTGGTTACTAACTATATTTAACTAAAAATAGCAAATCTGGAAAACAGCAGTTTAAGCAAAACAAACAAAAAGTTTCCCCCAATGAACCTACATCCTTAAAATTTTCATTTTAAAATTTATTTTCAATTGTTTTACCAGGGAGACTTCATCTATCATTTGGAATTTAAAAGGTCAGGAGAAAATCTTGCTTTCACCAAACAACATTAAAAAATGATAAAATATAAATTACACTCTGCTATATGGCTACAGAGAGTGGTAGAAGTAAACACATGAGCTAAAATCCAAAGAGAAACAAGCCCTTCATAGAAAAGTGAGCCATGGTCCCTTCATATCTAGGGTTAGTAGATACCTGCTGAGGATTCTTGCACACTTGTCAACAACTGAGAGAATTTTGCAAGGAGGAAAGGATATTATCAAGACTCAAAGTACAGTGAAGACTGATGCAGGGGTATTTGACCTTTTGCTTTCCTGGGCCACATTAGAAGAATTAATTGTCTTGGGCCACATATAAAATACATTAACACTAAGGATAGCTAATGAGCTAAAAAGAAGTCTCACAAACACACACACACACACACCAATAAATAAATAAATAAATAAATAAATAAAGTTTTAAAAAAGATTACAAATTTGTTTAGGATTGCATTCAAAGCTGTCCTGGGCTGCATGTGGCCCACGGGCAACAGCTTGGACAAGCTTGGATTAGAGCAGGGGTTCCCAACCTTTTTATACCCTAGGGCGCATTCTAAAATATGGGTAGGGTGGCAGCACCAGCTATTTCTAAGGATATTTATTATTGAACAAGAATAAAAAATAATAAACAAAAATAATTATAAAATAATAAATTTATTGTACAAATTATATACACACAAAGAAACATATATACAAAACGTAATACAAAGTAAATAAAAAACACACATATAATAAAATCATTTAAAAAAACATCAAAGAAAACATAAAAAAAACAATCTGTCAGTGTGATCTTTGGCATTGCATTTCATTGGCCAGTGCCTCATAATTAGGAGAGTATGACAACAACCCTGTTAACAAACAATTATTAAGATGCTCATCGGTAAGTCGAGATCTATATCGTGATTTTATTAAATTCATGTTCGAAAACAAAGATTTGCATAAATACGTTGACCTGAAAAACGATTTGATTTTATATGCAGTTTTTTTAAAAATGGGAACCTTTCTTCGTTGACTATGTTCCATAAGTCCTCTGATATTAAGGATTTTAGCAAAATATCGTTCTTAAGGTTCAAAATTTCTAACTCTAGTTCTTCTGCTTTCCCTGAACAAGGTCTGCAATACATGCGGCTAGTTCTATTACATTTATTTGGCAAGTAAAAGGATTGATACAGAAGGAGACAATTGGATCGATATTTATAAACTGCAGAAATCTCTCTTCAAACTGTTTTTGAAGCACTTGCAGGGTCTCCATAAATAATGACACGTTTAATTCATTGTTACCTAGCATTTTCCTCATATATGGGAAGTGCACGAGAGACTTGATGTGCAGATGTGATATCAACAAAGTCAATTTCACTTTAAATGCGTTTACAGAGCTTATCATTTCAGCTGTATTTTTGTCTTTTCCCTGCAACTCCAAATGGAAAGAATATAATTTTTCCATGGTGTCAGCAAGAAAACCCAAATCCACCAGCCAGCAAGAGTCTGTTAGTTCATCATAATTTTCATTTTTATCATGTATAAATGTTTTTATTTCTTCAATTAAGTTCACAAATCTTGTAAGAACTTTACCTTTACTGAGCCAACGTACTTCAGTATGCAGGATGAGATCGTGTTCTTTATCTTCAGT
>PVKE010024812.1:0-23526 GCA_004027555.1 Craseonycteris thonglongyai
AAAAAAAAAAAATGTAAAAGAGGAACTCTATGAGTCCATTCTGGAGTATCTACAGTTGCATAATTGCATAGTTATGCACTGAAGAGCATCTTGCCTTCAAATTTATCAATAAAAAGGGATAACATGGTGAACAGAAAAGAAATTGGGAATTGGTCCTGCTTCTTCCATTAAGTCACTATATAATTTGGGGAAATCATTCATCTTGCTAAGCCTCAAGATAGAGTTTGTGTCAAAACAGAGTAAGTATCAGCCTATTACAGCCCATAAATCAAACCTTGCCTGTTTTTGTAAATAAAGGTTTATTGATACACAGCCACACCTATTCACTGCACATCATCCATGGCTTCTATTGCATTACAACAGCAGAGCTGAATAACAGCAACAAAGATTGTACAGCTCACAAAAGTTAAAATATTTACTATCTGGCTCTTAAAGAAATTTTCAGTTTTGACGAATTTCAACTTGACAAATTTGTAATGGTTTGTGCCTTTTATGTTCTATTTAAGGGATTACTTACTCCAAAATTAGGAAGATTTCTTTTATGTTTTCTTCTAGAACTCTTAGAATTATAGCTTTCATAGTTATTTCTATAATCCATGTCAAGTTAATTTTATGCATAGTGTGAGTTAAGAATTGAGTTTAATTTTCTGGAATATGGACAGTCAGTTGTTTCAGCAACAATTATTGAAAATACTTTTCTTCCTCATTGAATTGCTTTGGCACCTTTGTTAAAAATTAATCGGCCATGAATTTGTGGTCTATTTCTCAACTCTATTTTGTTGTACTAATCCGCCTACAAGGGCTGTCCAGAAAAAAATCCAGCTATAAATGCTTCTACATTTCCTATTTCCTGGCTGGATACTGTCTGGACAGCCCTCATAGTTCACCATATGCCAATATTACATGGCAATAATCACTGTAGAACTATAGAAATATTTGAAATTTAGTAGGGTATTCTACAACTTTAATCTTTTTCAGAACTGTTTGGCTATTATGAGTCCTTTGAATTGTCATATAAATTTTAGAATCAGCTTGTCAAATTATAGAAATAAACTTGTTGGCATACTAGTGAGAATTGCACTGAATCTATAGATTGATTTGGGGAAAAATGACATCTTAATAATATTGAGTCATGAACGTGATATGAATCTCCATTTGATTAGATCTTTTAATTATTTTAACAATATTTTATGGCCTTCAATGTACTGGCCTTTTATATATTTTGTTAATTTTTTTTCTATAAATATGTTTGGGGATGTTACCCGGTAGCTATTGCAAGTGATTTTTTGTTGTTTTTTTATTTTCAAAGAGATTATGAACAGTATATAGAAATACAATTTTTGTTGTATATTGATTTTGTATCCTATGACCTTGCTTTTTTATAAAACACTTAGGATTTTTTATTTTCACAATATGTAATCCTTTAATAAAGGCAACTCTACTTCTTGCTTTCCAATGTGAATGGTTTTATTTCCTTGTCCTGCCTTATTGCACTGATTAAAACCTCAAGTACAAGGCTAAATAGAAATGATTAAACCAGGCATTCTTGCTTTGTCCATGATGATAGGAGGAATGTACTTGATCTTTCACCATTAGATATGATGTCAGCCCTTTATCAGTTTGAGAAAATTCAATTCTTTGTTTTCTATGAATGTGTATCAAAAATGGTTGTTTAATTTTGTCAAATGCCTTTTTTTCTACTGAGTTGATCATATGGATTTTTTTTTATAAATCATCTAAAACAAACTCAGCAGCAAGCAATGCTAAGGTCCCAAACTGTAGCCTTCCTCACCCCAAGAGATTAATGTTAATAATTTCCTGTAGAAATAACTTTATATACAATATATCCACAAAGGTTTCAAGCACAAAGGACCAACAATGCCAAGGAAGGAAGACAGAACTTCTGGGAAGACTGTGACAGCTCACAGATAATAATTTAGTGTTTAGGAATCAACCATTCAAAACATGACACTTCCTTAGCATGCCTAACATTGTAGGCAATATGTCTTTAGCTGAGTGTTCAAAATGCTACAGCTTAGCAACCATTTCATTATCAAAACAGGAAAATAGTCACAGTTCTCACACTGTCAGTATTCACATAAACTTCACTCTTTAGGTCTTACTTAACAAAGTATTAATGTTATAAAACTCATTATTTCCCATATAACTCATGTCTTTATAATACATGGATCATTAATAATGCTGGGTTTGGATAACAAGTTAATTATTACCATTTCATCATTATCTTTTTCTTTTCCTGCTGTGTGACAAGGTTACGTTCAACAACTGTAAAGATGGAATACTTCGTTTTAACCTCAAATGTTAGTGGTGTTACTTACTCAGGATTACGTCAACCCTAAATTCATTAAGATCCAAGGAAAACAAGAAATGTTAAGGATGAAAAAACGTATTACAATCTTCCCATGCATCAGACAAGGAAACTGAGACTCAGAGAAAATTCTGTGAATTTCCTAAGATCATACAGCCAGAAAGTAGCAGAGCCAGAAGTACAATTCAGGTCTCTGAATTCTGAAGCTATGGCTCTTTCCTGAAAATATTGTAAGGCTTCCAGATTCAATTTAACTTTCTGTCAGTTTAAATCCACATTTTTATTTTACTTATAATGGTGCCTAGGTATCGCAGTACTTTAAAATATCTCAAGAGATTTTACAACATAAGCTTAAAAGTACATGTCATTCTATACAAATACGCATAAGGCTCTAAGGATCCTATAAAATTTTTCTTTGTATGAAAATATAATGAGCTTATTCTATTTTCATAGATGACCTAGATATCTTTATACATATATTTCTTCTTTTTTTTTGGCTCATGAGCCCCTTGTCTATTAAAATTAAATTTCTATTAATCTAGGCTAGATTTTTCGTATTGTTTGTTTTTGTCATTATTATTGTAATTTTCTTTCTTATTTTCTTTTTTTTTTTTTTCTTTTTGGTCTGATAACAGGTGGCATAGAATATAAGGAGGTGATTTAGATTATGTATTTGATTTTTCTGGTCACTAATATATAACATGACATTCCATCATTAGATCCGTACATATCAAAAAGATATACCGTACATAAAGAAACTATGACTTGAAGTCAAAAGGTAGAACTCTCTTCAGTCTCTACAAAAGTATTAGGTATGGTCTTGACCTGGGTCCTCTAGAAATTCTGGGTCCTCTGAGGCAAGAACTAAGATGTTAACACTTCATTTGGAAGGCATAGTCCTAAAATGGCAACAGTAAGAAAAAAAACATAAGACAAGGGAAGATATGGTACAAAGAGATGTGATATGTTAACCATGTGGGCTACATGTCAGCAAAATGAGAAGAGACACGCACAAATAGTCCCTCAGCACATGGGACTTCTTTGAGACGGTGCAAGAAAGGCTTGAATAGGAGTAAATTCCATTTACTGAACACTTGTTAATAAAAGAAGTTAATAGCTATATTGTCCCAAAGGAAATAAGTGTAGGAACTTCTGAAGTTCACTGTTCTTTCCAATATATTTCTCAATAGATTATAATGTTCAGAGAGTTAATAATGATGACATCATGAAAAGCAAACAGACCAATAAAATTCTCAAAGGAATCCTTTTTAAATTTATAAGAGAGAGCTTATATGATTGATTTAATATTCAAAAAAGCTATCGAGAAAATTAGGATTTTTTTAAACTTCCACTCAGACTTCAGATGTTAAATATGTAAGGAAAACTACCACCAAGGAATTTTTAATTGAAACATTGCTTTTGGACCTAAAAACTTCTCTCAGTTGTAGCAGTACATATTCATGAGTATTAGCAAGCCTAATATTTACTGGGTTAATTTTTTTTTTAATAAGTGGAGACTTTTGGTGGAGTTTTCTTTGCCTGGACTTTCTTCTCTTGAAATACCTACCACATATCCACATCTTCAAAGAAATGGGCCTCTCAAGCAAGCTCTTCATATGAGCTCATTCCCCACCATAGATCACAGCTGATTGGATAAAGAAAACACAGGTAACCCATGAGGAACCCATGTGGAGACAGATCTGAGCCAATCTCATTTTCTTATCTAGGGAAATAGAACTGGAACACTGGGAAAATAGGTCAATTGACTTAGACACCGGACTTTCCAGATTCATGTGTTCTTGGAGCCAGATTGTCCTGTTGAGATCTGGCAAATTAAGTTAACAGAAGTCTGTTCCTTCAAGAGAGAGAAGAATGAATGAAGCAAAGGCACAGAGAGGAGAGACTATTGCCTGCTGGCTAGGAGTAAGAGATGGGAACCCAGCCCCATCAGATCAGATAGATTTCAAAGTTATGCGACTAGTCCTTTAGAAGAAGAGGAACCATGCAATTTGTCTCCTAAGCCAAGCATATTAGCTTTTTAGAGCTGCCAAATTACCACCAAGTTAGTGGCTTAAAACAACAGAAATTTCTGTTCTCACAGTTCTGGGGGTCAGAAGTCTGAAATCAGTATTGCTGGACCAAAATCATAGCAGCAGCAGGGCCACACTCACTCTGGAAATTCTAGGTTCGGACTCTGCTTCCTCCAACTCCTGGACCCCGCCAGCATTCCTTGACTCATGGCCACGTGACTCCAATCTCTGTGTCAAGTCTCCCTCTGCCTCCTTCTTATAAGGAACAAGACTTTTGGTGACATTCAGGGCCCACTGAGATAACCCAGGATAGCCTCTCCATGCCAAGATTTTTAAATATATATATATATATATATATATATTTTTTTTTTTTTTTTTTTGACAGAGAGAGAGATACAGAGACAGAGACAGAGAGAGAACTGAACTGGGGGAGCTCCCAGTTCAGCACATGGTTCCGCACGGGCCGGGGCCGGGATTCGATCCTCGGTCCCCGGCGATGCAAAGTGAGCGCCTAACCCACTGAGCCATCCCGGCTTCCCCAAGATTTTTAATTAGCCACATTTTCAAAGACCCTTTTTCCTTATGAAGTATAATTTACAGGTTCCAGAAACTAGGAACAATCCGATATTTACAGGGATGGGGACATTAGACTACTTACCACATTAAGATAATTTTGAAAGTAAAAAAATGGGGAGGGGTCAATTTGTAATTCCTCAAGGATAAAAGACAAAATTCAGATCAGTCCCAAGCAAACTGGATGTATGTTCTCCCTTCAGTCCATACATGGACTAGAGGTGAACTTGTAGTCCCTAGGCCTGAGCCATCACAAACCCTATTTTCTCGCCTCTGCACTGATTATAAATGTTTTCCCTAAAACAGCCATAACAAGTAAATACCAAATTCATTTCCCATCCCTGAGTTCTATAAGACAGGCTCCCCAATCCCCAGGTCTGTTAGGAACCATGTCTCCCAGCAGGAACTGAGAAGCAGGTGAATAAACAAAGCTTCATCTGCATTTAGAGCCACGCCCCAACACTCACATTATCATCTGAGCTCCCTCTCCTGTCAGATCAGCAGCAGCATTAGAATCTCACAGGAGTGTGAACCCTATTGTGAACTGTGCATGTGAGGGATCTATGTTCTGAGCTCCTTATGAGAATCTAATTCCTGATGATCTGAAGTGGAGCTTAAGGTGGTGATGCTAGTTTCAGAGAGTGGTTACAAATACGGATTAACATTAGCAGAGAGGTTGAACTGCATAGAGACCACAATAAATCAATTGCTTGCGAACTCACATCAAAACCCTGTGAGTGAGTGGTAAGTGACAACTAAGCTTCATCTGGTAGCCGGCTTTAAGTCAGAATCCAACACTTATTTTAGTCTGTGCAAAGCCCACCCATTATATTATTTATCAGTTCTACCCATTCCTCTTTCTCGCACCGCACACAGTCACAGTTTTTGTAAGCCCACAAGCTAACCCTAGCCAAAATGAGTAAAAAATAAATACCACTGGGGAGCTTCTTTGAAAAGGAGGAAAGACTCAATGATGAGACCGCAAAAGACTGTAAGACTGCCAACAAAAAGAAAATACCAAGAGTCCTACTTAAATTACAGGCTCATTGCAGCAGGCGATTCACGTTCTCCAAGTCCACTTTGTATACCGTAATATGTGGCAACCTGCTATCCAACAAATCCACGAAACCTTCACAGCTGCTTTGCCACATGGAAGCCAAGCACTCTGCATTAAAAGACAAGCCTTTAGAGTAGGGTGACCAGACGTCCCACTTTTGGTGGGACAGTCCCAATTTTTAACAATTTGTCCCACGTCCCACGGCATTTTTAAAAAGTCCCAATTTTTGGAAAGAATGCACAACAAGCTAGGGAACGGCGGGAGATAGACCAAATTTTTAATCAAGAACCCCCTCCCCGCCGGTCAATGGTGTCCCGCTTTACCAATGATAAAATCTTGTCACCTTACTTTAGAGTTTTTCAAAAGAGAAAACAGAACAAAACAAAAAAACCAGCAACAACAAAAACATGAACACAAAGAACAGAAGCAATTATTGAAGGCCACCACTTCATCAAATGTGTCTGCAATGAGAGCATCATTCTTAGTGACTAATCACATTGCTAAAGCTAAGATGCCCTTACCTATCGGTGAAGATTCAATCCTGTTTAATGCTAAGGACATTTGTCATGAACTTTTAGGAGAAATGGCAATTCAAAAGGTTGTGTATGTTCCTCTTTAGGCTAACACCATAACTAGAAGAAATGATGAAATAGCAGAGGATACTGAGCTACAATTGTTAGAGTATTAATGAGTCTTGATGGCACCCAATGCAGGTTGACAAGCCTACCGATATTGATAACAATGCTTGTTTTTGTGTGATATACTTTTTAGGAGAATGTGGATGAGGATATGTTATGTGCATTTTTGTTGCCAACCAACACCAGAGCTGCAGAACATTCAAGTCTTTGCATGATTACATCTCAGGAAAACCGATTTGGTCATTTTGTGTCAGTATATGCTTGTCTGGAGTGGCTGCCATGATTGGATGGCTTTCTTGTTTCACTACTTGTGTCAAAGAAGTTGTTTCTGAATGTGAGTTTATGCACTATGTCATCTAGAGAGAAATCCTGGCTAGCAGAAAATTATAAAATGAGCTTAACAACATTTTGTGGGATGTGACTAAAATTGTCAACCACATGAAAGTACATGCCCTTAACTCACATCTGTTCATGCAGCTTTGTGAGGAGATGGATGCAGAGCACACACATCTTCACTTATACACAGAAGTGAGATGGCTTCTCAAGGTAGATCACTGACCAGAGTTTTTGAGGTAAGAAAGCCATTTTAGAGATTTCTTTTAGAAAAGCAGTCACCATTGGCAGCACATTTCAGTGACACAGAATGGGTTGCAAAACTTGCTTACTTGTGTGACATATTCAACCTGCTCAAAGAATTCAATCTGTCACTTCAGGGGAGAATGACAACTGTGCTCAAGTCAGAAGATAAAATGGTTATGTTCAAAGTCTAAGTGGAATTATGGGGGCAACAAGTGGACATAGGGGGTTTTGACATATTTCAAATGTTAGCAGAGGTTTTGAAAGAGACTGAGCCAGGGCTTTCTTTCTCCCAGCTGTGAGTGATCACCTATCTGAGCTTTCAAAAGAGCTTGAGCAAGACTTCCCAACCACAAAGACCCTGAACTGGGAAGGAATGGATCTGCGAATGATCTGTGAATAAACCAGGTGAACTGATTTTGTCCGTGCTAGAAGAGGGTCAACTGCTTGAGATCACAAATGATGTGGCCTTTAAAGTATGTTTGAGACAACTTCAAATCTCTATACATTCTGGATTAAAGTCAAAGTGGAATATCCTGAGATTGCCACAAAAGCACTGCAAAGCCTGCTTCCATTTCCAACATTCCATCTTTGTGTAGCAGCATTTTTTGCAGTGACAGCAACAAAATGAAATTACGTAGTAGACTGGGCATAAGCAACACACTTGAGGTGTTACTGTCTCCCACCAACCCCAGATAAGACGATCTAGGTGTAGGTAAACAAGTTCAGGGCTCCCACTGATTTTGCATTATGGTGAGTTGTATACGGTAATTATTTCATTATCTATTACAATGTGATAATAATAGAAATAAAGTGCACAATAATTGTAATGCTCTTGAATCATCCTGAAACCATCCCCACCCCGCAACCCCCCAGATTGTGGAAATTTGTCTTCCACAAAACTGCTCTCTGGTGAAAAAATGTTGAGGATCACTGGTTTAAGAGATTAACATATCTTTCTAATATATTCTCATTTATTTTTGTAAAATTAGTCAGAGAAATTTCTATACTTTGCAATCAAATGATCCCTGATTAAGACACAGGAAAAAAATTTGAAGAGTCAAGTTTCATTTCCTCTCCCATTGTAAATATATGGTACTCTCTTTGAATAAACCAACATATTAAGCCTTTTCTACATAAATGTCAAATGACAGGCTTGAATCACAGTTTAATAAATAAACAAACAAATCCTCCAGGTGTCAGTACACAAGTGAAAGGAAAATTTGCAAATGACAAAAACAGTTTCCAGTTTTCTATGAATGATATCATTGACACCTGCCCTCTCCCAACCTAAGCTAAGGTCACTTTCATAGGAACACATGCAAAACCAGTAATTTTCCCTTCAGTGACCATAATAAAGTGAAAAGGAAGAAAATGCTCTGTGGTACATTGCTTATTTTGTAATAATCCAATTATTATGTACCAGAGACCACCACTAATTAGGACATCCCAGCATCTTGCAAGGCACAAATACTACTATCATCCAGGCCAGGAGTAAGCAGACTTGGGTTCAAGTCCCTATTCATTCCAGAAGGTAGATGTAGAAATTGAACCAATCCACTTCATCATACTTTTGTTCTCTGCATTAATAAAAAGTTAGATTATAAGATGCCAGGATAGCTCAGAGGTTGAGCACTTGCTTTGCAATCATGAGGTCCAGGGTTTGATTCCCAGCCCCAGCCCATGCACACTCATAGGCTGAGCTGCAGCGCAATTGGTAACAGCAAGAATGGCAGTGAAAGTTCTAGTCTCCCATGCTAGAGGCTCCTGGTTCGGTTACCGCCCTGCGTGGCTCCACATCCACTTGTGTGGAATGAAACCATGTCACAACTAATGATGTACAGCTATGGAGACTGATCTGGGCCCTCCCCTCTTCTCACTCTGTCTCTTTCTCTCTCTCCCCTCTTACCTTCTGTCAACCAATAAATTAAATCTAAAACAAATTTTTTTAAAGACGTTGGATTAGAAATCAATCTAGGGCATTGTTTCCCAGTCTTGTTCAATAGGACAACACATTTTTGAGCAAAAAAAAATTTTAATTACTTGAATAATTATATAATTGTACTTTTTAGTAAACATTGAGAAATATGTAATTAAAAGCTATTGCGAATTTAATGCTTTTTATCATATTTTTACTTTATGATCCACAACATCCACATATTAATTTAAATAAAACTCTGATGAGTATAAGGCTTATCACTTGTTTTTAATTTGCATTTCCCTGATTGGTAATGAGATAGTGCATCTTTTGTGATTTATAGGGTGTTTTGAGGCTTCTATAAAATGCCTATTTTTTAAAAAACTGTCCAAGGATACTTCACAGCCCAAGTTTCTAGAGATGCAACATATGTGAGTTCCTTATGACCATATCATTTACATAGATATGTATGAAGGATATTATTTGAAAACAAAACCTTGAATAAGGTCTGGTTTACTCTAATATACATGTAAATACTCTTTTAGTCCTTATGGTATGAAATTTTTTTCAAATAATATACTTCTCCACTAATTCAATTGCCGCATTTTTTTTCAAAAGATTAAGCAATGAAAGGAATTATAGTTGAACATAATTCTACTTGAATGATCAATCTCATTTGGGAAGTCATTGCTAATGTCTGCAGCTGGGCTGTAAAGGCATTACTGGGCTTGCAGCTACAAGAGTATAAATGTCAGCAGGAGAACACTCGGATACCTAGTAACATCTTTCCTTCACAGCAGCATTCCTGGTTAAATGGAATGTTGTGCTCTAATCTAAATTACTTCAAGTCTATTTGTGAAACTCAGTTGGATACATGTTCTTTATATAAACAACGGCTGGAGATAAATCTGCCAAAGCTGGCAGGGTGATTTGTATTTTTAGTTATATAAAACTTAGACCTGAAAATGGAATCCAAGAAAAATATTATTTTAGTTCCAAAATTTTCCTGAATATTTTATTGACTACATTACAATGTTTAGTACATGTATTTACTATTGGTCTCTTGATAGTACAGAAATTACACTCATTTTTCTGAACTGTCCCCCAGTGACCAACTTACTTCCAGAGCATTTTAGCTGCTACCAAGTAGAAACTGGTAACCAGGGAATTTAAATAAGTTCCTCAACTCTTCAATATTGAAGACAACAAATAAGACACAATAAGGCCTTTCTTCAAGGGATCAAACTTAAGCACGTTTAGAAGTGGAAGAATCCCCTTTCTCATGTTTTCACACATTTAAGGAAAGGTCATAAATCAAGAGTTAGTAAGCGATCAAAGGACACTGTGGTTGTTTCCATGACTTGGCCACCATGAACAGTGCTGTGATGAACACTGGGGTAATATGTCTTTACCGACTCAGGTTTTCTAATTTTGGGGGTAGATACCCAGAAGGGGGATTGCTGGGCCATATGATGACTGGATTAAAAGAAGCTGTGGTGGGAAAGCTGAGATGGCTCAGCAGGTTAAGTGCTCGCTTTGAAGCCCCAGGGACCAAGGATCGAATCCCGGCCCACGCAGACTCATATGCTAAGCTGGGGTGTGCCCCCAGTTCAGTTCTTGCTGGGGCCTATGCGGGAGGCTCCCGGCCCAATTCCTGCCCTGTGCAGCCCTGTGCCCACCTGTGGAGTGAAACTACCGGTATATAGAAAACTAATATCAACTATGGAGACTGCTCTGGGCCTTCCCACTTCTCTCTGCCTCTGTCTCTCTGTCAAAAATCAATAAAATAAATCTTAAAAAAAAAAAAAAAAAAAAGCTGTGGTACTTATGTATGGAATACAGTGATGCCTTGGAATTCGAACTTAATCCTTCCCAGAACCCTGTTTGAGTTCCAAAATGTTCAAGTTCCAAGGCGAATGGGCGTTCAGATAAAGCTATGGGCCATACAGTTGATAGGTCCCATGTGAACAACATGTTGGCATTTGGATTCCAAAGCAGCATTCAGATTCCAAAGCAAAATTTGCTTGATTTTTTCATTCAGATTTCAAATTGTTTGAGTATGGGGGAGTTCAGATTCCAAGGTATCACTGTATTACTCAGCAATACCTTACAGAGGGAAACAGGGTCCAGGTTCGTGCTGCCTGTGCCATTCAGCCAATAGAATGACACAGGAGTTGGGTCACCGAATAAGCATTTATTACAAGGGCACCCATTACCAGAGACGACGGAGGTTGGGTGGAAGAAAGGAGAGGAACCTTTATTTCAGAGCTACATACAACATGCAAAGAGAAATAACCCTGCTGCCACCCCCTGACCTGTCCTAGATTGCACCCAGAGCCCTTCTCCCTTTTAACAATACCATTCATTGGAGAAGACTAGAGGCTATAGAATGATCTTTCATGCAGATCTCCAAGGCGGCAGAAAGCAAAGTTCAAAAAAGGCCCAAGCAGAAAAGAGAGGGCCATCTCTGCCCTTCCTCTGCTCACCATCTTCTGGGAAGCAATGGCAGTTGGTGTTCAGTCCTTCGGGTGGACCTCAGACTTCCACAGAAATAGACCATCTCTGGTCTTCCAGCCCTGCGATCCCAGCACTGAGCCCCCTCACTGCCAGCTGTCTGCTTGTCTTCTTCGGCTGTGCTCCCAGGGCCAGGCTTGGTCGGCTGCTGTTCTTGATGGGCCTGGCTGCCTGGCTCCTGTAGACTGCAAACACCTCCAGGTTCCAATCACTCCTGCTCAAAAGCTTTCCTCCAAAAATCCCTCCTTCTGTATTCATATCCTCACAATTGACAGGAGGATCTCTCTCTTCCCCTGTCAATCATAGCCCATTACCTCTAATTACCCACATCCTCCAGCCTGAAATGTTTCTATTTTGTGAGTTTTGGTCCATTAGCACTAATTACACCTACCTCCAGCAGTTCCCTTTAGCTTTTGTTGTAACAGAGGGAAGATCTAGGAGGTCCCTGTCCACTTATTTATAGCTATTCTGGCAGACTCCTCCCTTTAGTGGTCCCTCCATGATTCACCCTGCTACAATATAAAAAGATAAAATACCACCATTTGTAACATGAATGGGAGTAGGGAAGAGGGAGGGGGAGCCAAGTATGTGGTGATGGAAGGAATACTGACTCTGGGTGGTGAGTACACAACACAATACATAGACAATGTACTGTATAATTGTACACCTGAAACATGTCAGTTTTACTAACCAATGTCACTCAAAAAAAAGAGTTAATGAGCTATACATTAGGCAGAGCATCATCATGGCTTCACTTATGAGGAGGTAGAGCTATAAGAATAAAAATTTGAAAACTATTCAAACAGTATTGATTTCCATTTAAAGGATGAATGAAGTGTGCAAAATTGTAGCAGAGAGAATTGAGGTCTTAAGAATTTCAAAAAGAGGTGGTGCAAGATAAATCATTCCATCCTCCTCAGATAATATTTTAAACCTCACCCCACAGCTTCCAGTGTATTTATCCCAGAGTCTCCATCATTTATGGCCCCAACCTCAGCCTCTAAAGCAACTTAATCAGTGACAATCCCAGACAACCTCACCTACTGTTCAGAGAACAGAAAATCCCACACCATCCACTTCCATCTCTTGGAAGTGTACTTTTTCTACTTTTACTTCCAATAAACCTTTCTTTCACCACTGAAAGGAAGGGAACAGAAAGGAGGGGAGGAGAGAAGAAGGGAAAGGAGGGGAGGAAAGAAAGAAAAATTTTTTAAAAAGATAAAAACAGAAAGTCCTGGGGAAGCCAGGATAGCTCAGTGGGTTAAGCGCTCACTTTGCAGCCACAGGGACTGAGGATCGAATCCCAGCCCCAGCCTGTACGGACCCATATGCTGAACTGGGGAGTGCCCCCAGTTCAGTTCTCACTGGGGTGAGACCCCAGCCCAGTTCCTGCCCTGTGCAGCCCAGCGCCCACCTGTGGAATGAAACTATGTGGAAAAGCCAATAATGTGCAACTATGGAGACTGTTCTGGGCCCTTCCTCTTCTCTCTGTCTCTGTACCTCTCTCTGTCTCTCTCTCTCTCTGTCTCTCTCTCTCTCTCTCTCTCTCTGTCAAAAACAATAAAAATAAATCTTAAAAGAAAAACGGAAGTCCCATACTAGTATAAGCAAAATGGAAAACAAGAGCTATATATATTTTAGGAAATTACTCTCTTTCAGATCTTAACTGACAGCAGAAAAAGAGAGCATTTGCTTTAGGTATCAAATGTTCTCCAGGGTATAGGTAGTCCTTTCAACATAGCATCCAATTTGATAGATGGAAGAACTGAGAAAAATAAGTATATTGGCCACTCTTTATGTCCTTCCCTCCTATGATAGGTGGAGAGTTTGCTGCTTCAGTACCTGTTTCAACCCCGTTCTAGCATATCAATGCAAGTAATCTGGAAAATTATGCTTCCAAATCTCTCTTGCAGCCAGAATTCTACACGTTATTCAGCTGCCACCAATAAGGTATTCTTGTGCAAGAGCTTGATTCAGAACAGAGTCATTTGGAGACTAAAGCACTCACTTCAGACATTCCTGAGCTGAGATGAATTTACACAAAGCAAGCATGACAAGGTGAAGTGCACCTCTTTTCCTTAGCTGCTGAGCTCTGGCGTCAGTCACTGAGATTTAGCTGCCTAAGTAGATGCTGCATCTCCCTGGTAGAGACAGCATTGGTAGTCTGGTCCTACACTGTGGTTGTTGGCAGTAGTTCAGCCAGGGTGGGTTTCCTCAGAGTTCTCAATCAAACTTTGAGTTCTTTATTTCTCTAAATAAATGGTCTTCTGGTTGAACAAGCCCTAGTGCATTTTGTTATGTATACACAAAAATTGCAACTCCTAACATATCTTACAAAACTATAAAATATTCCAGAGTTAAATAAAAAACAATCATAAAATTATCCACTAGCACTCCGAAAACTAAAAGCGGATTAAGAATTAAGCCTTGTTTTTAACAAATGGTTTACATAGCTATGCAAAAACATCCATAAATGTGATGAAAGAGAGAGATTTTGCCCCAAGTGCCAAGAAAATACAAGCAATATTAGAATTATGAGCAAATGATGTTCCAAAATTAATTTGCAGTGAAGTGGTTGTGTTCTTAATTGTATTTACAGGGGTCTCCAAACTTTTCAGCCCACAGGCCGCATTAACTATCAAACAGCAGTTTGGGCACCGACTACACACTCGAGGTCCAAATAAAAAAGAATCAAAACATAGATGTTGTTTTTAATTATTTATTTAATATTATTTTATTCAGATAAAAAGGTCCCCATGGGCTGGATGAGAGGGCCTCGCAGGTCGCATCCAGCCCGTGCCGTAGTGTGGAGACCCCTGGATAGAACGAGCTTGTCCAACCCACAGCCCACGGGCCACATGCGACTCAGGATGGCCTTGAATACAGCCCAACACAAATTCATAAACTTTCTTAAAACATTATGATATTTTCTTGCAATTATTGTTTTAGCTCATCAGCTACCACTAGTGTTAGTGTACTCATTTTTTATGTGTGTCCCAAGACAATTCTTCCATGTGGCCCAGGGAAGGTAAAAGGGATACCCCTGGCCTAGAACATCAGTGTTCTAAGTGGTAACAGAGTTTCTAAGTCATTTCAAAACAATATATAAGCTTTAGTGGAGCAGAAATATCAGCAAGTTGCCATGAAAAAATAAATAACTCTCATATTGTGAAATTAATGATTATACAAAATAGAAACAAATTAAGTAAAACATTTAATTTAGTATGAATGCTGATTTTTGAGGGGAGACGTGAGTTTAAAAGTTGGTTTTTTTTATTGTTTTTGACAGAGAGAGAGATATACAGAGACAGAGAGAGAACTGAACTGGGGGAACTCCCCAGTTCAGCATATGGGTCCGCACGGGCCGGGGCCGGGGCCGGGATTCGATCCTGGGTCCCCGGTGCGCTGCAAAGTGAGCGCTTAACCCACTGAGCCATCCCGGCTTCCCCAAGTTTAATTAGTTGAAGAATACTTAGAAATTGCTATTGAGCTTCTCAACAGAATATCAGAAGTCATAATACTGATTCACTTATATCTAATTTTTCTTCAGAAAATTATGACATTTCTCTTGTAAAAAGTACATGTACCACTAATATGTACTTTTTTGGCTATATTTAGTGACATTTTGAGGACTCATAAGTACAGTAGAGAAGGGAGAGCCAAAGAGATAAGAAAGAAAAGTTTTTCTTAAGCAACTGTTAATTTTTAGAAGAATGAAGGTATTTGTATAAATGTATAAGGGACGCCAAGATAGCTCCACAGGTTAAGCACTTGCCTTGCAACTGAGAGGTCCAGGGATCAAATCCTGGCCCCAGCCTGTGCAAGCCCATATGATGAGCTGTGGAGCAGCTGGTAACCACCAGGATGGCAGTGAGGGTTCTTGCCTCGCGTGTGGGAGGCCCCCAGTTTGGTTCCCACCCTGCACAGGTTCACATCCACCTGTGTGGAATAAAGCCATGTCACAACTAATGATGTACAACTATGAAGACTGCTCTGGGCCCTCCCGCCCCCACCCCTTCTCACACACACAAAGACATGTACACACACCTTTGCTCAAACAGTAGAATAAATCTTTTTTTTTTTTTCAAATGTATACTACAGAGTTAACTCAGGTAGCTCAGGGTACTCAAACCCTGCACCTTTCAAAGAAAAGACTGGCCTTTCATTGGATCTTGAGAAATAATCCCTAAGCCTTAGAGATATCTAAGACCGTCTTGTATACCCAAGAATTTGGACAATACCAGACCCTTTATGCCAATAATGAGATTTATGGTGAATGCCTGTTTTGGCTCTCCTAGGCCCCTAGGCCACACTATATTAGTTTAACCTCCAGAGCTGGGGTAGATAGGTGGAAACTGAATGGGTACTTCATGCCTCTATGACTGACACGCAATAAAAAGCCTAAATAGCAAGGTTCAAGTGAACTTCTCTGAGAGGCAATACATCATACATGTTGTCACACATTGTTGCTGGGAGAATTAAGAGCTGTTCATGTGACTCTACTGGGAGAGAACAATTAGAGGCTTAAGCCTGGCATCTCTTAGACTCTTCCCTATGCACGTTTTCCACTTGCTGATTTTTATCTGTATTTTTTTTTTCCCTATAATAAGCTGTAACCATGATAAAACAGCTTTTCTAAGTTCTGGGAGTCCTAGTGAATTTTCAAAACTGAAAGTAGATTGGGAACCCCTGACATACATATGACATTGGATAAGGATACTGGATGAAGTGGAGTTAATAAAAGAGTATTACATGGAGTGGAGTTAATAGGAGACAGATCTTGGGGGAGAGTAACATGGGCCTATTTTGTTCATAGATGTGGAAAAAGAAAATTATTTAGATATTCACATGACCTTAAAGGATAACCCACAAATGACATATTTATTACAAAGAAACAATGTACATCTGCATTGGAAAAGTCTAGTGAAAAAGTCTATGATCACTTAACCAAGTGATCATGCTCAGCATCACCAATATTGAGAAGCCCTGATGTGATGCAGTGAGAGACTGAGATGTCAAATTTGGATACATGTACGCATGTAAACCAAATTCTCTCTCTCTCTCTCACACACACCTGTCATGTATATATATATACAACTTTTGCAATTCAATTATTCATAACATAAAGATTAAATTTAGTGTAGTATAAATGTAGGAATTTTGGAAGAGTAATTGCATCTATAGTGTTCTTACATATAAATCTAATTAAGTTTCTGAAATAGAATGGCAATATGTATAAAATTATAAATTTCTTTACCATTGTATAGATCCATAGAATTTTAAAGTCTTGGAGCTAAATGACAGTTTGAACATTAGTATCAAACTTTGTATATTTGGAATTAACATCCAAGGAGCTCTCTGTTCAGGTAGAAAATCATGCTACGGTAGTAACTATTATGAGGATGTGGATGACTTAAATTAAAAAAAAAACTAACTCATACTCTTGAGAAGCTTGGATTCTTGGTTAGAAAGATGTGACACATTGCTTTGGTAAAGGCTATAATTTTCATTTCCACAAGCATCTTTGAAACTTTTCTATTGGAAGATTATCAGAATCCTAAAAAATTCCAAACAAAAAGCTATGTGTAATCTTCCTTGGAAGACTCAATTATTGACTTTTCATTCCAGTGCTCATATGTCCAATAAAATTCTGCAGGAACATCAGGAGAAGTTGAGATGGAATTACCTGTGAAGGGTTTCCACACTGGAAATGTGAAAACTGGAGGAGAGGCAAGAACTCTGGACTAGGACTCTTCAGACCTCAGCTGTCTCCCAGCTCTGCCATGTGCTGGATGTGTCACAAGAAGAAAATTATCTAGCATCTCTGAGCCTCCATTTTCACTATCCAGTAGTGTTCACAATGATAACACTGGAGGCTATTATAAAAACAATATGGCTGAATTACATGGAAGTCTTCTTCATCAATTCAGCATGCTACAAATATTAGGCAAGGGAGGTTGAAGGAGGTTTTGAGGATGGATTATCAGCCACCCACTACCCTTACCTTTGCCTTTCCCTCTCCTTCCCCATTTCTAACTTCTTTCACTAAGAGTAGAAAGTTTTAAGGGCACATGCTAATATTCAAGATAGTAGCACTTTATCAAGCAAAGTTCCAGAGAATGCAACAGGGGAGCTAGACCTGACTCTCCTACATCCAACGTGACTTTGGTAAGTATAAAGTACAAACCTATACTGAATTCAACTACTTGAACAGGAACTACCTGTACTTTGTTCTGGCAGATTGCAAGGACCACTGTGGACTGGGTACTTTCAAATAAGTCAAGAAATTACTTCTTATGAAATATTTATTTAAAATTATGAGGCACAGTACTACAAGTTTTCTGTATATTTTCCCATTTTCTTACTGTTTCATAAGGATGCTTGAATATTAGAAGTATAGGTATTGAAAAAATGCACTTCAAACCAAGAATTATAACTGAATCAAAGCTACCTAAAAACTTTACAAGCAGCTAAAAATCAAAGCCACTAGTCCAACATATAAAAACTGTAGAACTGTATCTTCATTCTTGTGCAGGAATCAGGACTGTGATGAAAACAGTATTGAGTGAGGAGTCAGTTGGCTAGGGTTAGGCCAAGATTTGGCCATGGACTCACCTGACTTTTGACAGATCACTTGACTTTTCATAGCCCCACTTTTCTCCAGGTAAATTAGAAGGATGTAAAGTCTTTTCAACTGTAGCTTTTCATGTATGTTATTATTCTAAACTCCTATTCTAATCTAAATTCCATTTACAAGTCTGTCTCTTCTAAAACTGGAAAATTGTAAGTTGGTGCTACAATATAATTATTTCCAACCTACTTGACTGAAATAGATTTTAAACAGAATGGTATGCTTTTATACCTAACCTTTAACATGGAGTGCAGTAATTTTCTTAACGGACTATCAGTGAGCTGCGCACATATTGAGTTTACACCTCCTCAGAAAAAAGAAGATGAAGAAAAAAAACCAAAAAAACATTTATCAACACTGAATGCTAATTTTACCACGCAACAGAAAAATACCATGAATTGAAATGATAAGTAAAGGCATTTTTCCAACTGCAGGGTATTCTCTGAAGTGAATCTTTTGCTGACTTTATTGTGGATTAATTTATCTTCTCTAAAACCAGTAATGTCTCTTAAAGCACCTTCTTAATTGTCATGGTGCCTCTCTTCAATTTCAGTCTAACAATACTGTGCTTAGATGCTCTGCCCTATCTCTCTGACCTGTGGACAACCTGAAAGGAAAACAAAAACAGAGGACTTGATTTCTATATCTAACCTCTCTAAGGATCTATTTATTCTTCTCTAAGTGAGGGGTTATTAATGCTTGCAACACACATTAAGTCACATACATGTCAACTGTGCTTTTGCCTTTTAATATTTTAGCAAACAATTCACCCAACACTGACTAAAAATACATTCATTATTTGTTTCTTGATGTTTACCTTTTTTCAGCAATTTCTGCCCATATTCTAAATTTAGTTTAACAAATAAGTTTCAAATATTTACCAAGTGGTCTAGATTCAAGAATTATACTAAATTTTGAGATGTAAAGATGAAAATAATACTAAAATGCTATCCTTATTTTTATAATGTTTTTACTTAGTAATGGGAATATATCCCTAAGTATAAATAATTAAAATTACACATATTCATATATGTATATTATTTGTTTATTATGATAAGTACTACAACGATATACACAAAAATCCTATGGCAACATCAAGGAAGGAACAGTTACTAATTCTGTGAGGAAGTTCCAGGGAAATTTCACAAGGAAAGTGACATATGAAGATTGAAGAAGTTATCCAGACAGAAATTTCTCTACTGATGATAGATTAATCAACATGAGTAAGCACAGGAGGCAGCAAGTGTGTAAAGAATGGGAAAGATGATCATGATCAGAGTGAACAATTCATTGGCAAAGTAACACGAGATGGTTTGGATGTTGAATTACTATGCCAAGGATCTTATACATCATACAGTAGAGAATGCATAATGTTTTTTTAGCCAGAGTTATTGAAAAATCCATTTTTTGTTCATTTTGGAATGTTAATTCTGGTGACACTATTATGGATGAACTATAGATGGATAAACTGTAGATAAAGTCTAAAGGAGTGAAACTAGGAAGATAGACTCTTGGGGAAAGATAGAAAAACCATATTCTAAAAACATTTATGAGAGGTAAAAGTACTAGTACATACATTTTAAGTGTGTGACTTATTATTAGTGTGTGTGCCAAATTTCAGCTTACTTGATATGTGTTCTTTCAGATATCACCGAAGAAGTACATCAATGTGAAGAAAACTCCAAGTATGGGCAAAAATGAATTTCGTGCCTTCATTTAGTTCCTCACAAAACAAGGGAAAACATCTCAAATCATTTTGGAAGAGCTGTTAGTGGTTTCTGGAGACTGTTGCCCTGTGAAATTCATGGTTTACAAGTGGCATAACCTTTTCAAATAAGGCAGAGAACTGTTTGAAGACAACCTCTGTTCATGATGCCTTGTTGAGACCCTTCCTCAAACATTGTCAAAAGAGTTCAAAAATATACAGTGAAAGATACCAGATTGAATAAAAACAGCTTACAGAAATGGTTGGAGTATCACCCGCAGCCATTTTGAGTATTCTTCATTAGCATCTAAGGATGTCAAAAGTCAGTACATGATGGGTACAGAGAATGCTCATGACACTTCAAAAACAACAGGCATCGAGTGTTCATGACAGTTTTTGACCTCTGCAGAGACAATAAAGATAAAGTCTTAAACCAGATTGTCACTAGAGATAAAATAATGGTTTATCATTATTAGGTTGAGTCAAAGCAAGGTCCATATAGTGGCCTGAAAAGGACACACCACCCAGAAAAAAATCAGCCAGAAAAAAATTATAGTTACTGTTTTTTGGGATATAAAGTGCATCCTGATGATCAATTACAAGGAAAAAGGGTGTCACAATAACTGGAGAATATTATTCCAGTCTGCTGAAACAAGTAAAATAATCTGTGTAGGAGAAAAGAAAAGGAAAATGGACCAATGGGTGCTGCATTTGCACAACGATATCCCCATGCACAAGAGCAATGTTGCATTGGCTAATCTTCACAACTCTGGCTTCCAAACATAAAAACACCCTCCTTACAGTTCATATCCATTTCTGTCTGATTATTATTTGTTCCCAAATGTTTAAAAAAAAAAAAAGCTTCAAAGGAAGAAATTTACAAAAGATGAAAAGGTTAAAGGTTAAAGCTACAATTTCAGCATATTTTGAGGAGAAAAACAAAACATTTTGTTCGAGGGTATAAATAAACTTATCAAGAGAATTAAAGGTATATTTGAATTAAGGGTGAATATATTGAAAAGGAAAAATAATAAGTAGGTGGGGTTTTATACCCTTCTCCTTCATTCCACAAATTTCTCAACCACCCTTCATAAGAAGTGAAGCTCATTGCACTCACTGATCAGATGAGTGTAGACATGAAGGTAGAAGGAATTAGAAGGAGGAAAGAATCAGACCTGATTCAAAGATATCTAGCTTGGGAAATAGTGGAGAAAGAGCAGTGCTAATGGGAAAAGAAATATAAAGTTCAACATGAGATATATAGATTATAAGGTGTTTTCAAAATATCTAAGTGAAATATTCAATTGTTTACTAGGAAAACACAATTGAGTTCAAGTGAAAGGTGGATGCTAGAAAGATTAATAAAAAATAGTCTGAAGGAGATCCAAGATGGCAGAGTAGATAAATTTCATACTTACCTCATTTATGAACACATTAAAATTACAACTAAATTATAGAGCAATCAACCTGGAGATTTTTAAACTAAGGATACAAAGAAGCCATGTCGAGACTGGAAGGAAAAGTAGGAACTAGAAAAGGGCCAGCCCCAAACCTCCATATGACAGTTGAGATTCAGGGAAGATATCTTGGTCACAGAGGTTCCCCCCAGAGAAATGAGAGATACCAGTTCCGCACCAGGTTCCCCAGCCCAGAGTACTGGTACCGAGAATAAGAGCCCTCTCAACATCTGGCTGTGAAAATCAGTGGGAATTCTGACCATCTGGGTGGCAGGGACAGCTGCAGGAAACCCAGACATCATCTTAAAGGGCCCATGCACAGACCCACTCACTCACAGGTACTCACTTTGGGGTCCAGTGGAGAGATGGTGACTTACAGGGGAAGTGGGTAGGGTATCTGAGGCATATGGGGGCAGAGACTGAGGAGTCTGGGTTTGGGGCAAGAATTAGAGGAACACTGTCATTTTGCCTGTGTGGGATCCTCCTCCAGTGAAGCTGGAAGGTAGCACATCTTTACTGCATTCAGCCCTCCCCGCCTCACCATGCCCATGGCCAAACCTGAATCTGAAATGGTCTGAGGAGCTCTGCTCATTCCACCCTGGTGACTTCCTGAGACCACCACCACCACCACCACCACCACCACCCCTCCACACACACACACACACACACACACACATCCAATTCACATACCACAAGAGGCTCTATCAGTGACTGAACCATAAGAGAGCTGGCGGCTGGCAACTGGCAGCAGGCCTCAGAGTGTCTTGGATTTTGCAGCTACCTCAGGCTTGGAACTGGTGGCAGCAATCCTCATTTTGCATTGTGGCCTCTCCCACGTAACTCCAGGTCCAGCACAGACAGCAAAGCACCTTGGATTGCTTTGTAGCTCCACCCAGGTAGTCCCCAGCAGGTCACAGATAGTGGCTGACTTTGGCCTGCACCTGAGCCCCTCCAAAAGGGACCCAGAACTAGCATACTTAAAGCTTGAACTCAGACCACAGCAGAGCACCACACAAATAGCCCACAAGTAGCACACTCAATAGGTGGTCTCAACAGGCACCGGAGCCTGCTGAGGCAAATTCTGCTCCATGGAGTGAGGCCCCACACACAGCAGCCCATAAGCTGTGGATGTTGTCAAACCCCACAACCACTCAGCCTGACGGTCAACCCCACCTACTGACATGCCAACAGCGATCAAGGCTCAACTACAATAGGAGGGGACACAAAACCCACACAAGGGACACTCATGGAGTCCCAGGGTACCTACTATATAAGGCCACCCAGTCAAGACTGGGAAACATAACAGAGAGACAGCCAAACTGAGGAAACAAAGAAATACATCCCAGATGAACAAACAGGAAAAAAAAGCAGGTAAGCAGCCTAGAGACAGAGTTCAAAACACTGGTTATAAGGATGCTCAAGAAACTTAGTGAAAACTTCAACAAACAGACAGCAAGCATTAAGAAGACATAAAAACTATATATAAAAAGAACTAGTCAGAAGTAAAGAATACAATAACTGAAATGAAGACTTTATTAGAAGAAATTACCAGCAGACTAGGAGAAGCAGAAGATCAAATCAGGATGTTGAAAGACAAGGTAGCAGAAAACACCCAATAAGAACAGCAAAAAGAAAAAAAAATTTTTTTTAATGAAGAGAGTTTAAGAGACTTCTAGAACCACATCGAGAATACCAACATTCACATCACAGCAGTACCAATGAAGAAGAGAGCAAGCAAGGAACTGAAAACCTATTTGAAGAAATAATGACAGAAAACTTTCCTAACCTGATGAAGGAAGTAGACATAGAAGCTCCAGAAGTGCAGAGGGTCCCAAACAAAAGGAACCCAAACAGGCAAGCCCAGATACTTTATAATCAAAATGCCAATGTTTAAAAGCAAAGAAAAAAATCCTAAAAACAGCAAGAGAAAGGCAAGTAGAAACTTTTAAGGAAGCTCCCATAAAATTGTCAGCTGATTTCTCAACAATAAGTTTGCAAGCCAGAAGGGATTGGCAAAAAACAGAAAAGTAATGAAAAGTAAGGACCTACAACCAAGATTACTCAATCTAGAACAGCTATCATTTATCATTGAAGGACA